>VDFB02329026.1:0-108167 GCA_007258455.2 Sequoia sempervirens
AAAAGTGGAAAGCTTTGGTTGAGAATGAGACAGGAAAAAAGTTGTAGTGTCTCAGATCTGATAATGGAGGTGAGTATTGCAATAGATAATTTGAAAATTACTATTCGTACAATGGAATCCGTAGGTAGAAAATGGTTCCTAGAACCCCACAAGAAAATGGTGTGTTTGAGAGGATGAATAGGACCATTATAGAGCATGCAAGAACCATGAGATTGCATGGTGGACTACCCTTACACTTTTTGGTAGATGTTGTACATATCATTGTTTATTTAATAAACATGGGACCTTCATATCTTTTGGATGGTGGCATTCAAAAGGAGGCATGGACAGGTAAAAAGGTAAACTATTAATTTTTGAAAACCTTTGGCCGTGAAGCCTTTTACCATGTTCATATTGAAAATAGAACCAATCTTGAGGCTAATTCTAAAAAATGTACCTTCATTAGACATGGAGTAGATGAATTTGATTATCAGATATGGGATTATGAAAATCATAAAATCATTAGGAGTAGAGATGTTATATTAAATGAAAAGGTCATGTATAAGGATCAACTATAGGAAAATAAGCATGACTAAGCCAAAAAGTAATATTTCCAGTGCTGGATGAGATTCCAAAAATAAAATGTCAGTGGTAGTTGATGCTCAACAACAAGAAGTTATCCCACAAACCCCTGCAAGTGTTATATGTTCTACAAGGATAACTAGACCTCTAGAAATATTTTCTCCATCATTATATTCTATATTATTAATTGATTTTGGTGAGCCTGAAGGTTATGAAGAAGCAATGTAAGTAGATACCAAAATGTAGTGGGAGCTAGGCATGGAAGGGGAAATGGATTCCTTGCTACAGAATCAAACTTGGGACTTAGTCCAATTTCCTATAAGTAAAAGAGCATTGCTAAATAAATGGGTTTATAGGTTGAAGGAAGAAGATGGAGGCAATAAAGGATATAAGGCTAGACTCGTGGCAAAAGGTTTTGCACAGAAAAAGGTATAGATTTTGATGAAATATTTTCTCCAGTTGTAAAGATGACTTCTATTAGAACTATTCTAAGTCTTGTGGCTACTGAAGACTTGCATCTTGAATAGCTAGATGTGAAAACAATATTTCTCCATGGGTATTTGGAAGATGAAATATACATGCAACAAGCATAGGGATATGAGGCCAAGGGTAAGGAGGAATTTGTGTGCAATTTAAAGAAGAGTTTGTATGGCCTAAAGTAAGCACCTCAACAATGGTATTTGAAATTTGATAGTTTTATGGTTGAACAAGGTTAGAAAAGATGCCATTTTGATTATTTTGTTTATTTTAAGAAATTCGGTAATGGCATAGCTATCTTATCCTATTGCTTTAATATGTTGATGACATGCTTGGTGTCAGATCTAACATGCAATATATTAATGAACTGACGCAAAAAATAGGAAATTGATTTCTCTAAAGGATTTGGGTGTAACAAAACAAATACTTGGTATAAGGATCACATGGGACAATACAAACAAAAAAATATTTTTTTCTCAAAGTGAGTATGTAAAGAAGGTGTTGAAAAGGTTTAACATGCAAAATGTAAAAGCAATTAGTACACCTATTTCTAGTCATTTTAAGTTAACTAAGGAGATGTGTCCAAAGACACAAGAGGAGGAAGAAAAAATGTCTAAGATACAATATGCATCAATAGTTGGTAGCTTAATGTATGCAATGGTATGCACAAGGCTAGATATTGCACATGCAGTGGAAGTCGTGATCTGGTATATGATCGATCCAGGAATGGAAAATTGTAATGCAGTAAAATGGATTCTCTAATATTTAAGAGGTACTACTTCAAAGAAACTATGTTTTGGAGGAACAAATTCTTCTTTAAAAGGATATGATGAGTCTAATCTGGTGGGTGATATTGATAGCAGGAGAAGTACTATAGGGTATGTTTTTACTATAGGAGCTACTTTTTTCAATTGGATTTCAATACTGTAAAAGGTTGTCGCGATTTCAACCATTGAAGATGAGTATGTTGCTGCTACAAAAGCTAGCAAGGAGATAATTTGGCTACAATGTTTTTTGGAGGAATTAGGACAACAACAAGAAGATAGCCCTTTGTACACTAATATCCAAATGTCATTCATCTTGCTAAGAATTCAGCTTTGTATTCTAAAACTAAGCACATACAACTCAAATACCACTTCATCCGGTCAGTTTTGGAGGATGGATAGTTTAAGCTGGAGAAAATTAACACAAGTGAGAATCTTGTAGATATGTTGACAAAGGAAATTACACGGGAGAAACTAATTTCATCATCAATTTTTGTTGACCTTGATGAATGATAATGGTGGATATAAAGAACTAGCTAGACTTATAATCCAGTGGGAGTTGCAAGTGCAACATCATCGTCCAAGATCAGTCTCCAAGTGGGAGATTGTTGGTATGTTGCGACTGATCATGCAAATACTGTACACTTGTTACGTATCATGGGGTTTGGTGTAATGCCTTGATTTTTTTTTGTTAACACGTCAAGGTTTTCCCACTGACATGTCAAGGATTTTTCCTGCTGACATGTCAAGGATTTTTCCTACTGACATGTCAAGGATTTTTCCTACTGACATGTCAAGGTTTTTCCATTAACATGTCAAATAAAAAATGACCTTGTAAAACCCTAATTCTAGAAGGTTCCAAAAAGCTTGCTATAAGCTGATGAGATGTATGTTGTGGTATGGTAATCGTGAGATTGTAATTTGTTTTGTGTTGGATAATAAAATCATTGGGTGGCTAGGTTTCTATGGATGTAGCCCATAATGGGTGAACCACGTTAAATTTTTGTGTTGATCTCTTTTGTTTAATTCTTCATTGTTATTTTTGGGTTATTTAATTTGCATATAATTGTTAATATTTATTGCTCCAATCTTCCTGAATCCTAACAATTCAGTAGCGTCATTCCAATGTTATGATTATTTTATCTTGCCCATTCCATGGCTTCCCAACTGGTGATCAGATTTTCAAGAATATACCTACCTTTTATAAGCCTAGATTGGGTATTGTTGATGAAATTAGGAAGGATTTCAATTAACCTCCTTTCAATGGCTTTACAAAAAATTTATATGATACATTCAGGAGAGTATAGGTCTCCAATTTTCATTAAGGTTTAATCTCCCTTTTTAGGGACCAAATTGATAATGCCTTTGTTTATAGATTTTCCCAAAGAGACTTTATCAATGTCCTCCTTATACACTTGTAAGAGGTTATCACTTATCCACTCAATATTTCTTTTATATAATTTAACTAGCATCCCATTAGCCCCAAGAAATTTGTCATTGCCAAGGGAGATAATTGCATTACTTATTTCCTATTTTGTTATTTGTTTGTTTAGTACTTCTATATTTTCTTTGGTGGTCTTTTTTGAGATTAGATTTTTGTACTAACCTCTTATTTCATCATATTGTTAGTTGTTACACTTAGCAATAGAAATTTCCTTCTAAAATTGAAAGAATTTGTGCTTAACCACATCTAGATCTTTGATCATGTCTTCTTCCTAAATAGAGCCAAAAAATTCTTTTAATTTTTTGTCTTTTTGAATCCTAAATAAGTATTTATAACCTATATCTCCTTGAGCTACCCAATATAATCGTTCTCTTCTTCAAGGCCTTGTTCTTTATAGTTTTAAATTTTCCTTAGTTTCCCTTTTATGAAAATTAAATCCTTATTTAATTCAAAGTTCTACGGATCTTCATGAGGATTTCCTTTTTCCCTAACAATATTTTAATACAAAATGTTTTTTTTTTCCTTAGCTCCTTTTCCCTTTGTTCACCAATGGTTTGAAAACTTTTCTACCAACTTTTTATATTGATTTTTTTAGAGTTGATTATGGAGATATCTTGCCAAGACCTAAAGGCCAAATGGAAAGAACGAAGAGAGAATATCAATATGACAAGAATAAATTATATTCCTATCAATTATGTGAATAGAATTCAATATACAATGTATGAGAGACCCTTGGTTATATAACCAAGGTGAGAATAAGATGCCAGAAGATCATGAAAAGTTTCTTAATAATATGATATGAGACAACTTATCATAACTACCTAGGAAAAGATAAAATCTAGACATGACAACTAAGTCTTCTAGAAAGATTCATAGGACCTAAGTAAACTTAACATGTGAATAAGTTCCCTAAGTCTCCTTGTAAGGAATTGAGTAGGTAAAAAAAATTATTTACACCAACACCCCTCCTCAAGTGTAACTTAGGGAGTAGAGTATTATGCAAATGATGCAAAGATGGGCCTTGGCTATGAGGACATGTTAGGTACCTAAAAAGATGAAAAAATGGGGGGTTTTCTAGTGTTAAAGGGGGGTTTACCATAAATATTTTATAACAAAGACCCCATTTCTCCAATTTCATTCAAGGAGATGAGATCCAAACAATGAAGTGACTAAAAACCAAAAGGTGATTCAAATCAAGGTATGAATCAACAAATTTCCTATCTATGCAAGGATGGGGGTATGAATTAAATATCACTTTGGGTAGAAAGATTAAGGCTATCAAACAAACTCCAAAATGTAAACTATAAAATGCAAATGAAGAACAATAATCAAAGCTGACAAAAATAGTAATCAAAAGGAAGATCTTGAAAGGGGAAAATGATGTGTACCTTTCACAAAAAGTCACCTTTTGAAGCTTACTGAGGAATCATTCACCCTATGGTGAATGAGTCCTGGCTAGGGTTCCTAAAAAATGCTTTTTGGGTTCTCTTATGCTAGGTCTGCACTCCTAGATTCTTGATATTGATTGTTGGATGAATGAAAATAAATCATGTAGAGGATTTTACATGATTTGGAAACTTTTATTGCAACTTCAACAACTTCGCAACTTTCTACAATTTTTCTCTTCAAAGGATCTTCAACCTAAGATTTGTAATCACACATCAAAGAGAGAAAAATGTTTTTTTTTAGGTGAATGGGGGTTTTCCTTGGTCAAACCCCATTTTTGTAATTAAACGTTGAAATGAAATAATGAATAGCATTAAGGAATGATGAATGAAAAATAATGTGTAACAAATAACCAAACTTAATTGAAACTTGGATTGTAGATCTACAAACTTGCATGAATTGGCTTCAATGGATGAGGATCTTGATCATGAAACTTTTCTTGAAACAATGTCCTTGAATACTTGCATAGATCTTGAACACTATATCACCATATTAGCTCAAAAAACATGCATGATGCAATAAATCTTTGACATGGTAATGGAATCTTGATTGCTACAATAATCTTCTACAAATATGCCCCTGAATGCCTTAAAAATGCTCTTGAATGCTCTCAATAATTCTCTAGCTTTATCTCATGAAGTCACATAAAAATTCTAGGTTGAAACATAGTGAAATGACCTCTTATTTATACATATCTTAAGATTAATTCCTGAAATTCAAATATCACAAGTTGAAATTGAATTGCATATTTGAAATCATTAAAATACTACCAAAAACATATTTTAATGGGGGTCCTAGGTCTAAGTGAGGACCCATCTTCCTTATGTCGTATGGGTCCTAGGTCACTTACCTATGACACACATTGCTCAGTGTTAAACATAGTTTAAATTAGGGTCCTCTACAAGATGAATGCATGTTGATGCCAAAATTTGAAACACTCCATGTCGATGTCAAAATTTGGAACACTCCAAATAGGTGTTCTAGGCCACACAACTGAAGATGTCAATCCAGAATCTAGTAGAGATGAATGTAGAACACAATCCAAAATATATATATCTCCTCTAGAGACAAAGAAGCCTCCTCCAAATGCTATCCAAAAGTATCCACACTCATGTTAAATTATAAAAGATGATCATGTAGAGAATGCATAAGAGGGTCAAAATGTTCCCTAACAACAACTAAAGAAGGATCATCTCCATCAAAGAGAAGATGAATGAAATAGATGAGGTTTCCCAAATTTGAAATATGAGACTCCACAAACAAGTCTGAAATACCTGCCATGAAGCCATCACAAGTAACCAAATCTAAAAGACAATCAATATCCTACTACACTAAATCACAAGAAGCCATATCAATAGCAACACAACATCATCAACTACAACAATAAATGGAGGAGATAAAATGCAAGGCTCAAGTATTGAATCTAATGTGAGAACTCCCAAGTTCAAGAAGCCAGATGTATCCTTTGAATCATGGTTCACACTGTAAGTGTGATAAACAGTCGAAGGAACAATGTCACCATTAGAAGAAAAATCTATATAGGTATACAACTTTAATATGAATGACCAACCATCCCAGTAGAAATAATCTCTCTACTCTCCAAGTCTTAAATGATGACTGAATCAGGAGTGAACTCCATAGTCCTCCCATCTCCACCACATGTGTAATTTGATATATGGAAAGAAGATTGTTCATTAAATGAGTAACAAGCAAAACATCCTAGAAAGTGTTTTTCCCAACACTAATAGACCCCTTACCAAGTACATTCATGTGTGTATTGTTTCCCATCAAAATAGGATACATAGTACAAGGATCAAAAGAAGATAATATATATAATGAAGATTCCATATGATGAGATGCTCCTAAATCTAGAGGCCATCTCCTTGATCCATGACTTGAAAAAGCATAAAAATCTTTCCCCTTATTACCTAATGTAGTAGCATGACCTTTTTCCTTATTAGACTATTTTGAAGAAGAAGGAGAAGATAATTCAAACATTCTAGAAGGTAAATCAATCTAATTCTATTTGAGAAGATATTTCAACTCATCAATATCATTCTTATAACAATAGTGTTCTTCATGTTCATCCTTCTTGTAATATGAACAAGTAGGTCTCTCCTTCTTAGATAATTCCTCCTTAGAAGAGGAAGTTTTATGTTCTTGTATGGAATTAGATGTGGATTGTGTGTTATTATTAGGCTTGTTCTTTTTCTTTTCTTTGCCACTTGAAGTCTTCTCATCATTTGCAATCAAGGTGTGGAATTTTGAAGACTTCAAAGCACCCATTTGAATAAGATTATCTTGCTCCCTAGTGAGTTGCATAGAAAAATTCTTAAAAGAAGGCATATTAAACTCACTCCCAAAGGAATTCTTTGTGGCATAAAAAGTAGACACAAACATTGAATATTCAAGTTCTATCTTTGAAAGAACACTTAACACCAATTCTGTATTAGATTTCTTAATTTTAAAATATTTCAATTATGTTATTAGTGACTTGGATTTGGTGATGAAGTCTTGTATGTTGTCAAAATTACATGGATTGAGACTTATTAATTCATTCTCCAACAAATCTCCTTGAATTTCATCTATTTTCCCAAATAAGTTTGAAAATGTAGTCCACATAGCCATGGGTGTATCCAACTTCTCAATGTGAAACAACAACTTAGGAGAGACATACAAGAACAAATAGCCAATGGATTCTTCATAATTATTCAACCACTTATTCATTTTAGCTTCATCATCTTTGGGTTCACCATCAAGCCCATGAACTATCCTATACAACCTTTTAACTCTTAGTAATTTGTTCATTTCAAATTTCCATTTAGGATAGTTGTAAGGTGTTAGAAGTGGAATTATAGATGGCCACATGATGAAACAAGAAGAAAAAAACACAAATCAAGAAAAATGCAATGACAACCACAAGAAGGATCCCACCAAATTTACTCAATCAAAGAACCCCTCCAAATATGTGAGCTCGACACTATATGATTAGTGCTAGTGCAAATTCCACTTGGAAAAAAAAGTGAAGTGGTCTTGATCTTGGTACATGCTACTTCCAAAATTAGGCCACAAAATCAAGTACAATTTTTTGTACAAAATGAAATCAATCTGATAATATCATTAAAAATTGCATGAAAAATTATGTACTTTTAAAAGAATTGCACTCAAAAATGTTACCGTGGAAGCAAGACAAGAGCTCTTGAAGTTTCCAAAATGAAAATGATGTAGCAACAGTTGTGACATTCTACAATTTCTAAAAAATATAGACATCAAAATCAATATCTGATTCTACCAAGTTATGAAGAACACAAAATTTTTCCCCAAATCAAAAAATATTTCTTACAAAAAGGAGGTCTTGAGCTTGAGTTATGTTGTGTTTGAAGATTGACCTCAAAATCCAAATCTTCAACCATGAGGGGGTAAAATTTTCTTAAGAAGTTGATGTTCATTGCATCACTACTAAATTTGGAAAAACTACTGCCAACTTTGAAGATGCTATCAAATTTGGACCTCTGCCAACTTATTTAGAACACTACCAAATTTAAAACTTTAACTAAATTTAGTAGAACTTCACTAACTTAGAAATTCTTCCAAATTTGGCTGAACTTCCAAATTTTCTACCAAATGTGGTAGGTTGCAACAATTGTGATTTTTTTAAAAGATTTTTTGAATTCTTAATTTTATATTCTTTGAAGAGAATTTTAAAAGAAAATATATAAAAGAAGGAGTGGGAGGGAATGTCGGCCAATTTCCACAAACCTTTTATATAGGGATTGCAACCTTGTAAAGTTTCACAAACCCTATAAAGGGTTGCAACCTTTATGCATGGGGTTGCACCCTTGTATGGGGCCTAACAGGGCCTTGCACAAGGTGCTTGTCATATACCCTTTTAATTTTTTTTGAATTTTTTGAAAAATTACAATTAAAAAACCAAGAATAATATATATATATATATATATTAAAATTTAATCATAAAAAAATTATTTTTTTCAAAAAAATCATACCACAGTATTTATGGTGATCATCCAAATCGATAAAGAGAGATTTTTTCTAATGGCCTTGGACAGAAGTGTCTAATTTTGATGAATTGGCAGTTGATCTTAGGGTTTTTGGGCCTTTTGGATGCGATGGAAGGATCACATTTGACCCAAAATATTCTAAAATTGTAGCTACCTACCAAATCTGGCAACCACTCTTCAACTTCAAACCCTCATAGATCTTGCCACATATGCCTGATTTGGACAAAAGAAAAGGAAACAATAACTTTCTCGAACACCCTAAACTCAATGGTGAGCTCATATTTGTAGCAACAAGCTCAAAAATGAACCTACAACACAAAGCCACAAAGCAGAACCCCCAAAATCTAGTATTTCTATCAAGTTTTTTTTATTCTCCATATCATCATATGATGCAAGAGAAGAGCATACTCAACCTTTCGAGATCTACCAAGATCTCTCAAAAAATAACTAACCAATAACACCCAACTTGCTCTGATACCATGTTAGAGTTGGCTATGGAGATAACTTGCCAAGATCTAGAGGCCAAATGGAAATCACAAATAGAAAATATCAATATGACAAGAATAAATGGTATTCCTATCAATTATACAAATAGAATTCAATATACATTGTATAAGAGACCCTTGGTTATATAGCCAAGGTGAGAAATAAGATTTCATAATATTATGACAAGTGCCTTAATCTTATGATATGATACATATTATCATAAATACCTAGGAAAAGATAAAATCTAGAAAATGACAACTAAATCTTCTAGAAAGATTCCTAGGACCTAAGTAAACTTAACATGTGAATAAGTCCCCTAAGTCTCCTCATAAGTAAATAATTAAGTACAAGACTTTATTCACACCAACAATGTTCCATCTTTCAGTAGTAAATTTGTTACTTAGAGACCACTTATTTATTTCCTTGATATTAAATATTGTATTATTACAATCTTCCATATTTAGAAAACTTGAATTGAGGATGAATTTTTTCCTCTCTTTGAAGTTTTAGCATTAATCTTATCAACTACAATTTTAACCAAGATGGTTTGTGGATCCAATAAGGTTTAAGGGTTGAATTTTACCTTTTTGTTAGATCCTTCCAGTTGATCAAAATGAAAGCTATCCTTGTTGGCATAGAATCTGTCTAATCTGCCTTATTCTCCTTTTTGGCACCTTCTAAGGGATCCAAAAGCTTGATCCTATTTTTTATCTTATACCAAAAAAATCACTCCTTTTTATCCCATTTCATTTCCTATATTTCCCTCCATTTTTTCCACCATGTTAAAATCCCCACCAATAATCCAGGGAATCTCATATAATCTGCTTATTTAGTCCCAAAGTTCACCTCTATGCCTATATTCATTAGGTGCATAAGTGGAACATACGCCAAATTTTAAATTATCTTTTTCTATACAAACCCACACTACTCTATTACAAGGTCATGATCAGTGGGACTTTACCCACTTTCTCCATTTATTGGATAGAAGTATTGTTGTACCACCTTTTCCTTTTTTTCATGTTTATTTGTGAAGAAGGATGAGTCATTCTATATGAATTTGAAGTTTGTTTCAAGAGTGTAGTTAACATCTCTCTTGGTTTAGGAATCTTCTAACACTACATTTACTGTCAAGGGATTCTAATCCCATAAAAATCAAGGAAATGCAATTAAGATTCATCTATATCTATTTCTTGTACTTCACCCTCTACATTCCTAAATCCTTCAAAGCTTTTAGGAAAATTACACTTTTTTGCATTACTCCTTAGGTATTGGGTAGACTCTTCTTTTTGTCTTTTCCTTCCTTTTCTCTTTTTTTCACTTATCCATTCATTAATATAAGAGCCTTTTCCAATCTCAAGTTGAGGGACAACCATCTCTTGAAGCTCATGCCTCTAGATATGGTCTCTTTTTTATCCTACTTCCCTTTATCCCCTGAAGGTACCCAATTGTTGTTTAAGACTTTTATTCTTGTTTTTGGTTTGGATTGCTTAGAGCTTTGATATTTTTGAGGTCTACACATTTATTACAAGTTTCTGGAGAGAATTATTTTAATAGAGTTCATATATTTTGATTTAATTATCTTCTTGAGCTGGCTACGAGGATATGATTGTTAGGGGCTTACTCCAGGGTGGTGCAAGGTTTCCCTGAGTAAGTCCTTTCCAATGCAAGATCCTCTCTAGGAATCCTACTTTCTTTTTCCCATCTTCTTGTGGTTCTAAAAATACCCCTTTTACACCCCTATCTTTGCTTTCTCCTTTACTTCTACTTTCCATTTCTTGTCTTGGGTCCAAAATCAAAATTTTGTGTTCTAAATTCTAGCATGGGGATATTGGGGTGTTGAACCCAAGGCAATATAACTACTATTATTTGCATTTTTTCTAGCTAAATCTATGTTAGAAGTATAATCTTTGAATTATGTTTTCCTTTCAAAAGAGAAACCAACTTTTATTTCTTGTCCCAATCTATTGTCCCTTGTTTTATTAATAATTTTGTTATTAATGAATATTTGTTGTTTTATCTTATCTAGAATCAACTCCTGAGCATTTTACTTATGGATCGGAAGATTAGTTTTGATTTATTTTGAGATATTGACCACCATATTTGGTGTCTCTATCTCCCCCCGATCACATTCTTTTCTTATTAGGGGTGGATTCAAGATCTTGTTAATAGAATTATCCCTCAAGTCCTTATCTATATTACTTAATATTCCTTTTCCCAAGATTAATTCTTCCTCCTTGGGTAACAATTCAAAATCAAGATCTTACATATCATTATTATTTTCTTTAAGGATTAAATCATCATCATTAGTCTCATTCTCAATAGAGAAGTTTGAGTTTATTGCAGATCCCAGGATGGGGCCATCACCTCCCCTGACTCGAGATATCATTTTTATCTGAGGTGGTTTACATATTAGGGTTTTATTTTATTAGGGTTTTATTTTACTATCTTTTTCTTCTGTAAATTCTTCTAGTCTTAAGATAGGACAATTCTTCCTCACACACCTCTTTTTTGTGGAGGAAGCACACATTTATTCCACCCAGTAATTCGATTTTATAAGTTAAAATGAAATTTTCAATTCTACTTTAACCTCTTTAGGAATTTCAACACTTAGGGTAATTGACATTAGAACCTTTCCGTCCATATAAGGCAGAGCATTTTTAGTTTCTTCAACCCTAAGAACATTCTTGAGTTGAGCCACAATTTCAGGGATCAAGGTCCATAGTAGCTATGGTAAGTCTTCTAGGGTGATCCATCTTGAATAGGAGAGGGATAGCACCTCCTCATTAAGAAGATTAGGGGACCATGAAATAGCCCTAAAAATAAAGTTTTTGACAGACCAAAATTCTTCATTGTTAACCTTTCTTGTGTTTCTTTATTTCTAAATATTATTAAAAAGGGTCGTTGTGAAGTATTCTACAGAATGAGTGATGAAACCCTATTTTTTTATTCCACATTGGTCATCCATTGATCTAGGTATTTTCTTGTAGGAATTTTATTACAATCTAGGGTTGTGAAAAAATAACTACACTTTTTTATCTATTTTTTGTAGTGTCAAAAAAAGTATCTTTTTTTCACACTTAATTTGGGAATAATTAATATTAAAATGAATCTAATCTTTCCTTTATTCAGTGTTTTAATGTGTTTTACACATTCACATTAAGTCTAGGGCCTTTCTAAATAAAATGGACTTAATGGTTCCTTATTTATGGTGTTGTAAAGTGTATCTTGACACTTTCACACTAATCTATTGACTTAATCATTAATTAAGGTTAATTGAGCTTAATTGACCCCTTTAATTCAAATCCAAGCCCATTTAATTATAAATTTTGAGGGATAAAGCCCGACATTCATAAATAATATTACACAACATTTAATTTTACAAGGTATGTGTCCTAGGTTAGTGACCTAGGACCCATTCCCCACCTGGTGAATGGGTGCTCACTAGGTCCTAGGACCCCCTTTCCACATAACATTTCACAATCCTCGAAATTTGTCCTAGTTAAGTATGCAAGGACCCATTTTCCACATGGAGAATGAGTCCTAACTTAAACCTAAGACACCCCCTTGGGATATGTTTTTGGTGATATTTTAATTATTTGAAGTCCTAGATCTAATGTCAGCTTGAGTTATTTGAATTTTGGGAATTAAGAGTAAGATAAGTATGAATACAAGGTTATTTCACATAGTTTCATCTAAGCAATCCTGGCAATTTTGAGTCAAGCATCCTAAGATTTCACAAGAGCATTATAGAGCATTCAAGAAGGTATTCAATGGTAGATTATTGAAGTTTATTGCAGCAATCAAGATATCTATCATCATGTCAAAGGTATAATGCATCATGCATGTTGTTGAGCTAATGTGTTGATGTACCATTGCAAATCCTATTCAATGGTTGTTTCTAATCAAAGTTCATGATCAAGATCTACATCATTGAGGCCACTTCATGCTAGATTGTTGACTTGTACTTCAAGGTTTGAATTAAGGTGTGGTGAGTTGTTACACATTGTTTGTTCATTCATCATTCCTTTATGCATTGTTTCATTTCAAGGTTTAATTACCAAAAAAGGTTTGACCAAGGAAAAATCCTATTCCCTAACAATCAACATTTTCTCCTCTTTGATGTGTGATTGTAGGTTGTAGGTTGAAGATCAAGTGGAGAGAAAAATTCAAGAAAGTTGCAAAGTTGTCAAAGTTGTCACCTTTCTTGCAAGATCATGGAAAATGAGCTATAGAATTTTTTTTCATGTTTCCAATAGTCTCTAACTAGGATCTGGAAGTGTAGAAATTGAAGAACAAAACCGAAGAATTGATTTCCCAGAACCCTAGCTAGGACCCATTCACCACTAGGAAAATGAGTCCTTTGTGAGGCCTAGAAAAGAACTTTTTGCAATAAGTACACAATATTTGGCCCTCTTAAAACCTTCCTTTTGATTGGTATATTAGTTAGGTTTATTTTCTAATATTCATTTATGCATTATAACCCTCATAAATTAAATGAAACAACATGAGTAAAATTAGGTTCATCATTTTGTTGATCCCATTATGGTGAACCTCTTTTTCTTTGTTTCACTTTGGTGAACCCGACCTTTTGAGCATTGTAGTTTTCTAATTTTGGAGTCTCTTTTCATCCTAGATTAGACCTTTCTTTCATTTGCATTAATTTGCATTGAATTAAGTCTAATTTAGGGTTGTTAGAACACAATGATCTACTGAGAGGGGGGGTGAATCGGTAGATTGTAAATTTTTAAACCTAGAGTGACCTTTAACATAATTAAACTTAACAAATCAAAAGAGGATTTCAAAGCAAAAACAACTAATGAAGTCACAATCAAGAGAGAGACAAACACATAACACCAAATGTACATGGAAAATCCAATATGGGAAAAACCACGATGAGAAATGTTGCTAGGATCTATCTTCCTAATCCAGCCTCACAAGCATCAAAGTTTAGTTACAGGTTTTAAGGGCTACAACCCTAAGGAAGCTTCAACTCCCTATTTTAGAAGAATCAAATTCAAGGATTCCGCAACACCCTGAATTGAGTTGCAACTCAATATTAATGGAGGCTACAACCTCTTACAATTATTTTCAATCAACTATGCATAACTTGGTTCTACTCAACCTATGATGCATCGATTCATCACATTATACTCTTCTCTTTGTTCACTCTCACACTACTGTAATCAGATTTTTTGTGTTTTTATGATTCTTTTTCTCTATTACAGTTCTCTCTCACTCAAGCACACACATACAAGTATCTATTTTTTAACTCATGTCTTTGTATATTTTTATACGAGCCAAAAACCCCTATTAGGGTTTTTCACTTTCAATCATCATCAGCAAATTTCAGATCATTGAGCTACCCAAATACTATTTTGTCCATTAATAATGGCATCCAATCATATTTTCCATATCTCATATCAGGTTGCACACCAATCAATCCTTGTTATCAATAATTTACCTAATTTATCTCTCTTTTCAACCTCAAAATCTAATATGCGTGTAATTTCCTCTTTTATTCATTTGATTAGATTTGATTTTGATTGAGCATGTCACCTTTTTAGCGACATCTTCATTAAATGCGCACATGCCAGTTAGCTAGGCAATCTGATTATGTTCACAAGTCGATCACTGACTTGAAACCCCTGTTCACACATAACACATCGTGTGTAGGCCTTCAAGTGCGAATACTGACCATCGACCATCTCGTGGACCAATCAAAAGGTAGAAACACAATCAAGAGACATCTACAAGCTCATTATCATCACCAAGAATCTCAACATAAGCTCTGATGACATTGTCTAGAGAATTTATCAAACCATAGCACTTCAAACAACACTGTCAAAAAGAAGAGATCACTTTCATATCACCAAACCAAGAATCATTTGAATTGAGGGCACATAACAATGTTACAAACCTAATTCTAGAACCATGGATCAAAGGATGTAAATGCAAAGGAATGCAGAGTAGAATACATTCTCTCTGTCATCACCAAATGTAGAGATAAAGCAGTTTTCACTCTGGTGAATATAACTCACTCAAATCTTCATATTGGATGCTCTAACTTGGAACATACCAACTTCAAACATGCCTCCAAATAATTTCCAATCCATAGTCAAAGATATTCAATATACACAAAATTCAAAGCAAGCTACTGGACCAATTCTTACTAGAGGCTCAAGCTTGGAACATAGCATACTAGATGCTCACATAAATCTTCATACCATAGCACCAAACCATGAGCACTCTTGAGGGAAAAAAGATAACCCCATTATAGACCATCTTTCATATCCACAAGGCCTAAGGCAAAGGAGCAAAGGACTACGGAGTAGATACAATTCTCCCAACCTATAGACAACCAACTCTACTGAATCAGTTCAAAAATCAGTGAACTCAACTTTCACTCTTCATCAAGCTAGCAGTTGTAATCCAAGATATATCACCCATCGATGTCCTTGATTCACACTTCAAATCTGTATATGCATAGGATCAACATAGTGGAAATCTGGAGCACACATCGGAGTACATTTTGAACACATTCTAGAGCATATTTTGAACCTACAATCACTTGTGCCCTTTCACTGCAACAACCTATACTGTGTTGAGATCAATGACAACACCAGTTAGACACATATTTACAACAATCTCCCCCTTTGTCATTGATGGAAACACATGATGTGAAAAATCATCAAAGAAAAGATCATCACAAACAACATCCATTGCATTCCAACATTCTCCTTTATTTTTTATGATTAGACAACCTACACATCATTCCTTGCATCTCTCTCCCCCTGAGCTTTTCACATGATGTCTCTCCCCCTTTGACATCAATGAGAAGGGGCACATATTTTCACTCTGCTACTTTGAACAAACTGAAGGTGCACTTGGTCATTGATCTGGGACCTATGTCAGTAATATCTAGCTAGTCCCCCCTAAGGGCTAGCCACGACTTCACAAATCTGGTATGTGAAAATAGGTAATCTATTGCAGGTGATATCTTGTCAGAATCGAAACTAAATTCTCTGAATTTTGGATATGTTGTAGATGGATATATCTAGATGCTAATTCTAGCTCCATATCCTTTATCACTCTAGTACTTTTCAATAGAATGTTCAAAGTCCCAATAGGTTGGAATCTTCCAGATGTCCATGCATCCCTTAGATTTTGCATGATGATCGCATAGTCTTCAACTAGGGTCAAATGAATGATCAATGAAACTCCCCTTGGAAACATGCCCTATCACTAGAGTTTAGTGATATGAAGTGGGAGAAATCACTCCTAGTGTCTGCCTCAAGTATTCAAACTATTCGGTGGGAAGAGGCTTAGTAAATATATCATCCACTTATTCCTTGGTTGGAACAAACTCCATGTTGACTTCCTTGTTTGCAACCTTTTCTCTAATGAAGTGATATTTGATTGAGATATGTTTGGTTCTAGAGTACATTACTAGATTCTTTGAGATATTGATGGCACTTGAATTATCACAATGAATGGATGTAGGCTCATTGTATTCCACTTAAAGGTCTTTTAATGTCTTCTTCATCCATAAGACCTAAGTACAACATGCGACTGCAACAACATATTCTACTTTTGCAGTAGAAAGGGTGGCATAATCTTGCTTCTTACTCATCCAAGAGACTAGCTTGTTGCTGAGAAAGTAAGCTCCTCCACTTGTACTCTTTCTGTCATCCACACTTCCTTCCCAATGTGCATCTATGTATGCTGTAAAATTGAAATTTTTGCTTTTTGGATACCATAAGCCATAGTCAATAGTACTTTTGATGTATTTAAATATTCTCTTGGATGCATTGACATGTGATTCTTTAGGTTCTACTTGAAACCTAGCTACCATACAAACCACTTGCATTATATCAGGCCTAGATGTAGTTAAGTATAGTAGACTCTCAATCATAGATCTATATGTAGTCTAATTTGCATTTGATGACTCATCATATTTTCTCAATTTGCAGCCTATGATCATGGGTGTACTAACCATTTTACACTCCTCCATGCCAAACTTATTAAGCATTTATTTTTCATACCTGGTTTGAGATATAAATATACCTTTATCAACTTGTGTAATTTGCAAACCAAGAAAGAAACTTAGTTCTCCAATCATAGACATTTCAAACTTGTCTTGCATGGTTGTAGCAAATATTTTGCACATTACATCACTACTAGGTCACCAAATATAATTCATGTACATATACTAAAACAATGATCATATGCATACCTTCGGATTTGAGATACAGATTGCTATCAACACAACACTTCTTAAATCCTTGTTTTTGTAGGTATTGGTCCAACCTTGAGTACCAAGCCCTTGGGGCTTGCTTTAAACCATACATTACTATTTTCAATTTGCAAACATAGTCATTATTCTTTGACAACTGAAAACCTTATGGCTGCTCAATATATACCTCTTCTTTGAGGTTTCCATTCAAGAAGGAAGATTTGACATCCATTTGATGTACCTTGAAGCCTTTGTAGATTGAGAAAGTAAGAAATATTCTTATTGCTTCTAACCTTGCAATAGGGGAAAATTTTTCCTCAAAGTCAATCCCTTCTACTTGTGCATATCCTTTGCACACCAGTCTTGCTTTGTTTCTCACCACTGCTCCATCTTCATTTAGTTTGTTTCTAAACACCCACTTAGTACCAATTACATTCTTTTTTGAGGGCCTAAGAACTAGTTCCCATGTTTTCTTCCTTTCAATCTGATTTTACTCTTCTTCCAGGGATTCTATCCAGTTCTCATCTTTTTTGGCTTCAATAAAGATTTTTGGTTCAATCTAAGATAAGAGGGTAAAGTTCACTTATTCTTTTTTATTTGCAAGCCTTCTTCTTGTCTGCACACCATCATTCTTGTCACCAATAATTTGATCTGCTGGATGATCTTTTTGAACATATTTTTTTGGATCTCAGTTAACTTTTGGCACATTATTTTCTTCTTCTTCAACCCGGGTGATCCCATAATAGTGGTTTACAATTTTTGGCCAAACTGGACACTAAAATTATTATTTTTAACTAAATCTTCACATTCGGGCACTTATAGCGGCTAAACTGTGAGGAATTTGAAGATGGTGCAAACTAGATTCTCATCAAATTTTGTTTGTATATTCTAAAAATAGTTTTTTAAAAAAATTTGGAATCAAATTGCACTTCTTTTTCCATCTCCCACGAAAATAGATTTTTTTCAGAAAACAACATTTTAAAAAAGTGACGTACACCGTATAACGCATAACTTTTTTTCCATGAAGGATAAAATTCTAATTCTTTCAAATTTAGATTTGTAACTCTGATATCTAGTGCTTCCACTTGGTTAGATAGTTTTTATTGAATATTTTTTCCTTAATCAAGTTTCAAAGTCAAGCGAATTACAATTCGGACTTACAAGTATAACACATAACTTTTGTATATGTCAAAATTTTATTTTATTTTTTTTTTGTTGGATCAAGGACTTCAATATCTAGTGCACTCATATTTTTCAAATTTTTTGATAATCTTCTATTTTTCCACATGTGAATAAAAAGAAATTTATTTTCGATGAAAAACCTATGTTTAATAAAACTTAAAAAACAAATACATAACAAAACCAAAACATATTAAAATTATATTCATTGGATAGCTTGTTCTAAGGAATACCATAATCATTTGAAATAAATTTTAAATGAATTCATTTGATCCCCCAAAATCTAAATCAAAAGTGATTTTTTATCAGCATTTTGATAGGTGTAAAGGGGATGCATTTATAGGTATGGTTTAAAACTAGCGAGGTTCTATCCAAGGGGGTTTGATCGAAGGTGATTTGATCAAACCCTCTTCAATTGGAATCCTTAAAATAGAACTTTTTAAGGCTTAAATCATTATATTTTCTAAAAATATGTGATTTCAGCTAAAATTCATTCCTCTCAGGAATTGTAAACCACTATTATGACAGCACCCACCCGTGGACCTAATTCATCCTCATCTGACTCACTTTCTAGATTGTTTCTGCTAGTTTGACCCTAATTTGCACTTTCATCAACCCTAAGATGTATGCTCTCTACAATTTTATGCAGTCTCTTATTGTACCATTTATAATCTTTTCTTTAAGATGAATACCCCAAAAATATCCCTTCATCACATCTTGACTCAAAACTTCCTAAATCCTCAACATCTCTTTTGATGTAGTATTTATTTCCAAATACTTTGAAGTGCTTGACTGAGGCAGGCCTACCAAACCACAATTCATATGCGGTCTTACCACTGTTAAATCTGATAAGAGCTCTATTTTGAATGTATACAATAGTTTGTACTACTTCTTTCCAAAATATATCCATTAAGTTTTCCTCATTTAACATGGCTCTATCCACCTCCTTCACAATCCAATTTCTTCACTCTACCACACCATTTTTCTGTGGTGTTCTTGGGGCTAAATACTAGCATATAATTCCATGGTCTTCACACTATTCCATGAATTCTCTTGACATAAATTATCCACCTCTATCTAATCTGAGGAATTTGATCCTTCTACCAGTCTCATTTTCTACCAGTATCTTGTAACCTTTAAATGCTTCAAAGGCCTTAGCCTTCTCCCTTGAGAATGTGACATATGACATTCTAGTATAATCATCAATCAACATCATAAATTATCTTTCTCCTTGAAATGCCTTTGTTCTCATTGGTCTGCATAGATTAGTATGAATTAACTCTAGAGGTTTTGTAGTTGAATAGTCCTTGGTGGGAAATTTAAACTTTGTTAGCTTTCCATGCTGACATCCTTGACATATGATATTTTCAGGATTTGCCATCTTAGGCATGTTTCTAACCAATCCCTTTGAGCTTATCTTTACCATGTTATCAAAATTTACATGTCCTAATCTTCTATGCCACAACCAACTTTTTTCTGATTGACTAATTAGGCATGTTTGGCTTTCCACTTCACATAGATTATAGAGGTTACTATCATTCCTAACCCCTTGTGCAATTGTTTTACCATTCATCCTTATCTTGCAGCCTTCAAAATCAAATACAACTTTGTATCCATTATCACACATCTGATTGACACTAAGAAGATTATGTTTTAGGCCTTCCACATAGAGCACATCTTTATTTTTTTTCTTTCCATCTAAACTCATAATTCCTTTATGGTCACGAATCTTGAAAGAAGTGTTATCACCTAGGCTCACTAAACCTCCTTTTCTCATTTCAAGTTGGATGAATTTATTTTTATCTCTGGTCATGTGCTTGGAGCAGCCACTGTCAATTACCCACAAGTCTTGTTCTTTTGCATGCAAGGCAGTTTGAGAAATCATTGACTGAGTAGGAGTATATTTTTTCTCCTTCCATACCTTCTTAGTTTTATTTTCAACCTTTTCTTCTTCTTCCTTAATTACTTTAGCTTTCTTTTTAGCTTTAGAAGATATAGTTTTCTTCTTCTTAGATTGAGTATTTTTTCTTCTAAAGTTTTTTCTACAACCTCTAGCTATGTGACCAAAATTATTGCAACTAAAACATACTACATCCATAAAAATTAAAGGAGAAAATGGATTTTTACTCATGAAATTTATATTTCTCCTTGGATTAATGTTGCATTCTCTAGCCCTATGACCAAAATTGTTACAAGTATAGCAATACCCATTAAAGTATGATGAATACCTAGTCATGGTGTATCTTTCTGCTGGATAAGGATATCTTCTTTGTTTAGGTTTCCTTGGATAGTGTACTCTTGTGAAACCATCATTATCTATACTCTTAGGATTCTACTTCTTTTCTTGATCTAGATTTGTCCATTTAACCTTCTTTTCTTCACTTAGTTCTTTCTCTTTAAGAAATTTTTCAACCGCAGTTAACTTTTCTTCATCTCTGGAAGCATCTTCTTTGTTATATTTTTCATCCTTGGAAACTAATTTTTCTTCAGCTCTAAATCTTTCATAGAGCTTTACAGAAGTATCAACAAATGAACTCATTCCCTTTTCATGTCCCAGACCGGACTTTTCTTTACTAGCTAGCTTTTGTGTACTTATCAATTCATGTAGAATGTTAGTACCACCTTTCAACTTAAGACCTTTACTGACCTGCTCGTTAGCCTTCTCCAACTCTTTTCTTAGGGCAACTATTTCTACCTCTAGTTTTTAGCATCTCTCCATCTCTATTTACAACTTAGATTTCATAACATCTTCAACTCTTTTGAGTTCTTCTATCTGAACTTTCATACCGACTATCACCTTATTAGATTCCTCAAGTTCTTGAGTTTCTCTATCAATCTCCTTTTGAGCACTCTTTTTTCAGTTTCTTGTTTTCCATCTTGAGATCATCATATTTATCTCATAACTCCTCAAGGTCTTCAAGGGCAGTAATTAATTCTCCTTCAAGATCAACAACCACTTCAACTTCCTCCTCATGTAAGTCCTCAACAAGTATATCTTTTTGGTCCTTGGTTTCCTTAGCCATAAATAGAAACTCTTTCTTGTTTTCTCTCATAACAAAGGCATAGTATGATCCTCTTTTGAACTATCACTAGCATTATAAATTCCACTTTCTTCATTGATATGCAAGCTCTTCTTCTTCTTTCCAAAATTCTTCCTTTTTAGATAAGCCATTTTCTTCATTTTGCTACCTTCTTCTTGCTTGTCACTATCCTCTTTACTATATGGAAACTTTGAAGAAAAATTCCCTATTCTCCAACAATCAAAACATTTAAATGGGATCTTACCTTTGTACTTACAAGACCCTCTCCTTAGTCTTCTTATGAAGTTAGCTTCTTCTTCATCAGTTGCATCATGATCGAATGTAATGACAACAGCTTTGTCTTTCTTATCAACTTCATTATTCTCTTTCTGGACCACCTTAAATGCAGCTTCTCTATGGGATGATTCAAAATTAGGCATTCTCATCTCATATGCAGTAATTATGTCATGCATTTCATCAAGAGTGAGTTTATCAATTTCTCTACCTTCTTCTATAGTAGAAATCTTGACATCATATTTATTTTTCATATACCTGAGAACTTTCAACACATCTTCTTCTTTTAAATCTACACCATATCCTTTAATGGAATTTACCACATCATCAACTCTCTGAAGATAGTCTACAATATTCTCTTCTTCAGTTATTGTCAATCCTTCAATTTTTTCTCTCAACACTTGTAACTTTGCTAACTTCACTTTGGTGTCACCTTCATAGATCTTCTTAAGTTTTTTCCAAACATCATAAGCAGTTTTACAATGCATAACTTTGTTGTGAATAGAATCAAATAAATTGTTCATAATAATGAACCAATATTTCTTATTGTCCTCATGAAGTTTCTTTGTTTTTGGATCAGTAGGAGTTGTAGCAAGAATGGTATATTGGGTCTCCACAATTGCACAATTCAGTTCCAAGAGAGATTAAGTATCCTTCCATCAATGTGCTCCATTTAGCATAGTTTTCTCCATCAAACCTAGGTGGCTTGTTTGAACCTTCCTGAAGTGTTATTGTGTTCACCTATCCAAGATCAACCCGAGCTAGTTAAGCTTCTACTAGGGAACCTAGGGCTTTGATACCAATTGTTAGAACACAATGATCTATTGAGAGGGGGTTGGATTATTATATTGTAAATTTTTAAACCTAGAGTGACCTTTTTCAGAATTAAACTTAACAACTCAAAAGAGGAGTTCAAAGAAAAAACAACTAAAGCATTCGCAATCAAGAGAGAGACAAAAACATAACACCAAATGTAGGTGGAAAACACAATATGGGAAAAACCACGATGAGAAATGCTGCTAGGATCTACTGTCCTAATCCAGACTCACAAGCATCAAAGTTTAGTTGTAGGTTTTAAGGGCTACAAACCTAAGGAAGATTCAACTCCCTATTTTAGAAGCATCAACTTCAAGGATGCTACAACACCCTAAACTAAGCTGCAACTCAGTATTAATGGATGCTACAACCTCTTACAATGATTATCAATCAACTATACATAACTCGGTTCTTCTCAACCTATGATGCATCGATTCAACACATTATACTCTTCTTTATGTTCACTCTCACACTACTGTAATCATAATTTTTTTGTTTTTATGATTCTTCTTCTTTGTTACATTTCTCTCTCACTTGTTCACTCAAGCACACACATTTATCTAATTTTTAACTCATGTCTTCATATATTCTCATACGAGCCAAAAAATACTATTAGGGTTTTTCACTTGCAATCTTCATTAGCAAATGTCAGATCATTGAGCTTCCCACATACTATTCTATCCATTAATGATGTCATCCAATCATATTTTCCATATCTCATATCGGACTGCACACCAATCATCGGGTTGCACACCAATCAATCCTCATTATCAATAATTTACCAAATTTAGCTCTCTTTTCAACCTCAAAATCCAATATGCATTTAATTTCCTCTTTTGTTAATTTGATCATATTTGATTTTGATCAAGCATGTCACCTTTTTAGTGTGATCTTCATTAAATTCTCACATGTCAGTTAACTAGGTGATCTAATTATGTTCACATGTCGATCACTGACTTGAAACCCCTGTTTACACATACCAAACCATCCACAGGCCTTCAAATGCAAATACTGACCATCGACCATCTCATGGACCAATAAAAAGGTAGAAACATGATCAAAAGACATCCATAAGCTTATTATAGTCACCAAGAATCTCAACACAAGCTCTGACAACATTGTCTAGAGAATTTATCAAACTGGAGCACTTCAAACAACACCATCAAAAAGAAGAGATCACTTACAGATCACCAAACCAAGAATAATTTGAATTGAGGGAACATAACACTAAATTACAAACCTAATTCTAGAACAGCATATCAAAGGATGTAAATGCGGAGGAATGCAGAGAAAAATACATTCTCTCTATCATCACCAAATGTATAGATAAAGTAGTTTTCACTCTAGTGAACATAACTCATTGAAATATTCATATCGAATGCTCCAACTTGGAACATACCAACTTCAAACATGTCTCTAAATAACTTACAATTTGCAAAAAAAGATATTCAATATACATGAAATGTGGAGCAAGCTACTAGACCAATTCTTACTGGAGGCTCAAGATTGAAACATAGCATACCAGAGGCTCACACAAATATTCATACTAGAGCACCAAACCAAAAGCACTCTTGAGGGAGCACATATAATCCCATTATAGACCATCTTCTATATTTGCAAGACTTGAGGAAAAACAACAAAGGATTACAGAGTAGATAGAATTCTCCTAGTCCACAAATAACCAACTCTGCCAAATTAGTTCAGAAATTGGTGAACTCAACTTTCACTCTTCATCAAGCTATCAATTGTAATCCAAGATATACCACCCATGGATTACCTTGATTAACACTTTAGATCCATATATTCATAGGATCAACAAAGTAGAAATGTGGAGCACACACCAAAGTACATTTTGAATACATATCAAAGCATATTCCAAACTTGAAATTACTTATGTCCTTTCACTGCAACAAACTATTTTGTGTTGGCATCAATGGCAACACCAGTTAGATACCTATTTGCAACAAGGGTGTCTAGTTTGCATTCAAATTTGTATCTTATCTAGGGTTTTGGGATTGCATTATTTTGTACTCTTTAAATATGAAAAATATAGAATAAATTAGTCACCTTGTATATCATTTACATCATATTAAACTACATTTTAAAAGTCAAAACAAAAAAATGCATATCAAACTAAGTCTTTTAGTTCATCATATTGTCACAATTTCAGCTTGCATTTCACATTGCATTTATAGAAAAATGAAATTGAAAGTTGCTATTACAAACTTGAATCTAAAAACCACTAGAAAAGACTTTAAAATCTATAAAAATCAATTTCAAAACCTTAATATAAGACCCATTCACCCTAGGGAGAATGAGTCCCTTATCAAGCCTTAATTTATATTTCTAGAATTTAAAATCTTCAGTTTTGTGCTTTTGTTTGCTGTTATCAAATTTTTGTTTCAGTTTGTTGAGTTTTTGTTTTGTAAATTTCATCATATCTAGCTTAATTTGGAACATTTCTGTGCATTTCCTAATTTCAAAATTGCATTTGCAACATTTCATTTTCAGATTGTTGCATAGAATAATCAACAAGTTACCTTTTTTTAAATCTAAAAACCTAAAAATGGACAAGTGTTTTAACAATGTGTGGAAGTCTTTGTTCTTCTTGGTTGATGTTTCAAGTTGTGTTTTTGGAAATGATCCTAATGCAATTGAACCTACTAATTCTCACCCAACTCCTAATGAGTGTCCTTATTACATTGACATCATTGGGGAAGATGATGCTAGCATGAATGAACTCATAAACAATTTCCTTAACAATCTAGAGAATAATGCATCCTTTTATCCTTCCATGAAACAACCCACATAGCTTGAGATGTTTGGTCTTTTACATCCTGAATAAGTCACAAAATAAGCCTAAAATTCCACCCATGAGTGAACCTACCTCCTCTAATCAAGTGCATACACAACCATCTTATATTAACAAAGTGACCAACACTCCCATCAACCTTGAAGAGACTTATGGCCAAGGCTTTAAGATTTTCACCAACCAAGGATGTGACATAACTAATGAGCATGAAATTTATAACTTTTAGAGAAAATACCTATTGAACAAACCAAACTAATAAGATATCAATATCATCCTCCTAACATAAGTGTCCTCCTTCCTAAGGAACAACCAATGTCTCACAAAAATGATAGGATCATCTCAAGTCTTCCTTCTCAACATCCACCTCAACAAGTCCATGAATCAAGAAAGCAATACAAATCTCACAAAATAAAAAAATATCCATTACTACATACTCAAACATAAATTGAATGAAAGATGGAGCACCTCCTTAAAAAAGGTTGGATTAAATTGCCACCTCCTCGTAAAAGTAGCATACTAAGAAAAACATGAATTATTGTGCATATCATAGAACTCTTGGGCATCTTACTGTTGAGTGTCATGCATTAAAACTAATATTGAGTGATGTTTTTACTTTGATGATGATGATTGTTATCAAGTGATTCCATAGCATGCATCTTTATCCTTGCCATGTAATAGTTCTAGGGTCTTAACATTGTCACGATTACATGTTATAAATTCATTGCAAATCATTCTTTTTATCGCAAGGAGCTTATTCTCATCACCTATCTTGGCTCATCCTTGTCCTGCACTTAGTAGGGGCAAGGGGTTAGATAGCCTTGTCCTAGTTTTGGCATTTGATGTTGTCCCTTTGGCTATTTGTCTGCCTTCCATATATGCCAATCAAGGTTGGGATGCAGAGGACCTACTAATAGGTTGACTCGCATGTGCCTTACTAGTTCTCTACATTGTTTTTATTTTCATATTTCTTTATGTGATTGCATGTGTGTAATGTGATCCCTCATATTGTTTCATTTGATGTATCTCTCTCTCTTTTTGTGCATTCCTCTATTTGTATCTACATTCTTCTCTATGTTGTAAAAATTTTACCCTTTTCATTTGTCTTGTTTTTTACTTTTGGGGATGTTGTAAGGCATTGAGACATTTAGGTCTGTTCCATGTTGACTCGGAAGGATTTTTCTTTGTTTTCACTCTCTTTGTGTCATTCTTCCAGTTCTATGAGTGTTTTGGGAGTGATGAAATTTTTCGAGCTCTATGACAACATTGTAAAAAATACATACTGACCTTGAATCCATAGATCCCTTATGTGTTTCTGGGGGCAACCCCTCGTTCCTTTTTCATGAAATGACTTTATTTTGGAAACATATGACTTGGTATAGGGTTTTCTAAGGAAATATCTCATCTGTTAGGAGTCAACATTGGCTACTTTAAAGCAATTTCACATAGCAATGATGTTAGAAACTACTTTAAAGTGGGGGCATACATCGATGATATATTTCAATATTTTGCATGTTTCACGGTGTGATTTTCTTTTTTCTTGTGCTAAGTCCTTTTCTTGGTGGTGTCCTTGGGTTTGATGTCCTCCAAGAGTGTGATATTTCTTAGCATAAAACTTTCTCTTAGTGGCTTGATGCAACGTGAATCATCCCCTAAGTTGCAATCTATTACTCTTGATTTATCCTCTCTTGGAGACATTGGGCAAAAAGTTCCCTAAGAACAAGACCTTACATGAATGAAGCAAGATACCTTTGAAATAAAACCTATATACATAATGTTCATAAGTGTTTGGCATAACACAACTTACTGAACTTGTGAAGCTCAAAATCCTAATTCAAGGCCACCTAGCATAACACACCTTTCTTTCCTTTGGAGCCTTGCCATGTGCATAGAGACAAGAATATGAGTGGCACCCTATCAAAGTTATCAGAGAGATAGCTTTGGTATTGTAAGTACAGTGAGAGATGATACACATGCATGAATTTCTCACTAAGCCACCTTCCTTGAGAGATACTCACCTAGTGGATGGCCTGAGGTTCCAATACCCTCAAGTGAGTGTGTGCATCATTTTCATAGTGGACATCAAGTCTTTCTTGTGAACGTTCTTTGGAAAAATAGCTAATACGTGTTCCACATCACGTTGGACAGTTGAGGTATGATCCTTCCCCTTTTCTTGGGAAAATAGTTGAGATGTGTTCCACAGCGTGCTATATAGTTAAGGCTTGATATGCCTCCCTTTTCTTATTGGTCTTTGATGTTGTATGATTGTGTATCTTTGTCATTGCTACATACATAAGTGTCTTTAATTTCTATGTTAGTGTGAGTTTGACATGGGGTCACACTCTCACAAAAGTTGGGGCAAAATATAGTGTCAAAAAAAGTATCCCTTTTTCACACTTAATTTGGGAATAATTAATATTAAAATGAACCTAATGTTGTCTTGATTTAGAATTATAATGTGTTTTACACATTCACAATAAGTCTAGGCCCTTTCTAAGTAAAATGGACTAAATAGTGCCTTATTTAGGGTGTTGTAAAGTGTGTCTTTACACTTTCACACTAATCTAGGGCTTTATTAATTAATTGAGGTTAATTGAGCTTAATTGTCCCCTTTAATTCAAGTCCAAGCCTATTTAATTGCAAATTTTGAGGGATAAATCCTTACATTCATAAATAATATTACACAACACTTAATTTTACAAGGTATGTGTCCTAGGTTAGTGACCTAGGACCCATTCACCACCTGAAAATTTGGTTCTCACTAGGTCCTAGGACCCCCTTTCCATAACATTTCACAATCCCTGAAATGTGTCCTAGTTAAGTATGCTAGGAACCATTTTCCACATGGATAATGGGTCCTCACTTATCCCTATGACCCCCTTTGGGAAATGTTTTTGGCAGTATTTTAATGATTTGAAATCCTAGATCTGATGTAGGCTTGAGTTATTTGAATTTCAGGAATTAAGAGTAAGATGAGTATAAATACAAGGTTATTTCACATAGTTTCATCTAAGCAATCCTGAAGATTTTGACTCAAGTATCCTAATATTTCACAATTGCATTATAAAGCATTCAAGAGCATTGGAGAAGGAATTCAAGGGAAAATTATTGAAGTATATTGTATCAATCAAGATATCTATCATCATGTCAAAGGCATAGTGCATCATGCATGTTGTTGAGCTAATGTTTTGAAGTAGCATTGGAGATCATATTTAAGCATTGTTTCTAATCAAAGTTCATGATCAATATCTGCATTCATTGAGGCCACTTGATGCTATATTGTTGAATTGTACTCCAAGGTGTCAATTAAGGTGTGGAGAGTTATTACACATTGTTTGTTCATTCATCATTCCTTTATGAATTGTTTCATTTCAAGGTTTAATTACAAAAATGGGGTTTGACCAAGGAAAACCCCTATTCCCTAACAATCAAAATTTTCTCCTCTTTGATATGTGATTGCAAGTTTTAGGTTGAAGATCAAGTGGAGAGAAAAAATGAAGAAAGTTGCAAAGTTGTCAAAGTTGTCACCTTTCTTGCAAGATCACAGAAACTGAGCTACAAAATTTTCTTTTGGATTTCCAATAGTCTCCAACTAGGATCTGGAAGTGTATACATTAAAGAACATAACCCAGGAATTGATTTTCCAGTACCCTAGCCAAGACCCATTTTCTACTAGGCGAATGCATCCTTAGTGAGGCCCAAAAAAGCACTTTTTGCAATAGGTACACAATATTTGACCTTCTTAAAACCTATCTTTTGATTGGTATATTAGTAAGGTTTATTTTTTGATATTCATTTATGCATTATAACCCTCATAAATTGAATGAAACAACATGAGTAAAATTAGACTCATCATTTTGTTGATCGTATTATGGTGAACCACTTTTTCTTTGTTTCATTTTCTTCCTTATCTAAGGAAACAACCATATCTTCATTGGGTATTACGATAGATTTTTAAAAAACTTGGGAGGGAACTTACCATTTCCATCTTCGAGTTGAATATCTTCATTGGTGATTCCATCCTTGATGGTTATGAACTTTGCAGAAACTGGAATAGCACCTTTTTCTTCCTCCACCATAATGTCCCTAAGCAAATGACCACCATTGTTCAATTTGTTGAGGGAATTTAACTTTGCATTAACCCACACCCCGCTTTGGGGGTCATTTGAATAATGGACCTCATCATCCATTGATTACGCCATACCAAGACAACAAACAAAATGCAAAGGGGAGGATAGTTTATAGAGATTTGAAGCATGCAAAATTAATAAATATCGAGTGGAAAGGAACAAGCACACAAAACATCAAATAATAATAACAAAATACAAACCCTCAATGGCTTACAACCATCCCAAGACAATCTCTTCAGACACTACCATCCTCGTACGCTCCTCATGTTGCCTCTAAATTTTTAAAATAATTATTTTTAACTATTTAATTTATCCAATTATACCTCTCAACATTATCCTCTTCTAAAATAAATAAAATTGATCATTGTATTTATTCCCCCCTTTGTATATGTAATTAATAATTTATTAATTACTCATGCATTTCCACCTAATCATTCAAAACCCACCCACTTTCATATCACTTATCAATCAAATCAATCTTCTATCCAATCTCTCTTATTTGACTCATAGTGACTTCCACTTCACTACCTCTTACATTGAGTTCACTAAAATCATGCAACTAGTTAACTATCCATCAATTCCTTTCATGGACTTTGAGCCATTGACCTGCTCAATCTCTCAACAGATCTCAACCATTGATCAATATCAAGAAATCTATAAAACAAACCTATCATTCATCAATTAGATCTCTCACTTCCTCCTATATCATTGTGAAGAAAATTTATACTCATTATCACTACTTTATGCTATTTTGCTACTAGAAATTTGAGAGAAAATACTATAACACCATTCTACAAGGTGAAGAGAGGAGAACAATGGAGCAAAAAAAAGTATTCACACAGGTTTATGGTATCAATTTTATTTGATTCTTTTATGTTTGATTGATATGATATTTTATTGATTTGATTGTAGACTTCGATTTTTCGTTATTTTTCATTGTATTAAATTCTAATCATTTTCTAGGTCATACATTTTCGCATGCCTGACAAGACACTCAAGTCTTTGAATTTAACCTTTTCCTATGAGTTTCCTATATTTTTAGTAGTTACAATCTCGTTTGTCACAAACACTTCCAGAATGGCACATCTGTATGAAACAATGGTGTAATTATTTTGAATTTTGGCATAAATGTCTTATAGAATGGTGCATATGTCTTACAAAATGACATAATTATGCAAGAGAATGGTGCATCTATTCTCCAATTAGGCACATCTATTGAACAAGAGCTTATAAGATTTTATCATCAAATTTTCTTGTTGATCTCTGATAATTTATGGTTTTTAGATCTCCTTGTCCTAATTGAAAGTTCATTATTAACCTTAGTTTTGCATATTTCTAACCATAAAATAGTAGATTAAATTCTCAAATTAAGGTTTTATCATATTTTTTTGTAAAATTTTATGTTTTTAGGTAGATTGGCACATTTTTCAGGGGATTTGTGTAATTGTAGAGAACCTTGGCTCATCTATTGAGTAGGTAGGTGCATGTATGGAAGTAAGTGGTGCAATTACTCCTAGGATTAGCACAATTCCTTCTCAAAATAACTCACTTTCTTGTTGAGGAAATCAGTAGAGTGGCACATTTCTAGGTCAAAATGACACATCTATCATAAAGTTGGGCACAATTACTCAAGGTATAATCTACAACTAATAATTTTTCACTTACTTTGGTGCAATTTTTTGTGTAATTTTAGAGTTACTAATTTTCTTCTGAGAAGTGTATGGCATCCCTTGGATGGATTACCAAACACCTAAACTAATAACATATTTGTTGTAAGCTATTGTGTTTTATTTTTTATAGATTAGATAACATTTTAATTTCTTAAGGTAAATGAACTATTTACCATTTTTTGTGAATCCTATATTGGCATCAGATTTGTTTCTCATTGATGTCATAAAGACTTAGAGACTTGGTTTCATCATCTCATTCAAGATGTTACATTGCCTTGGAACTTGTCATGATACTTTGGTTGACGATAAAATTGCTCATTCAGATTGCTTCAAAACATTTGGTTGATGAGAAATTTTCCCATTCAGTTTTCTTCAAAACATGTCAGTGTTTCTCTACAACATTTTAGTGTTGTCTCAAGTCACAAGCACTTTGGTGATAAGGTTCTTTCTTTTCAAGTTTCAAAACCCTAATGCTTTATCAAAGCTCAACTTTTCTGGTGAATATCAAAGATACTAAGGTAATCACATGGTTTCAATTTCATTGGAATTTTGAATTTTATTGAAGGTTTCTTCATTAATTGGTAGCTTGTTCCAAAATCCTAGAACAAATCTAAAACCCTAATTTTCTAATTCTAGGGTTTATGTTTTAAAAAGAGTTCCAAATATCAAATACACTTTTTACTATGTTTGAAAAGTGATCGATGATACAAGGTTAGAGGAAACTTAAGTAATAATTTAAGAGGGGTTGTTCTCATGGTTAACCGACCCTTCCTTATAGAGTAACCAACTGAACAAGTTATGAATTTAACTTATATCGCTTAAATGAAGATCAAGGGCTATGATTTAATGTTTACAATGGTGGGAGTGTGAGATCAAAGGCTTATATTTAAAAATTTTAATAGTTATTTCCTAAAGCTTAAGCATTGGTGGGAGTTTAATATTCATTGCACTTAATGCTATTGTGTAATTGCTTTGTGAAGCATGATCGATGGTCACCATGAAGGCGCCAAACTGGGGATCAATGTACTAGATTTAAAGGCTATTTTAATTCCAATGGTCAAGTGATGTGTATTGAATTTGACATGAATCTGGTCTTTTTGGTAGTATGGTTTTGATGTGAAAAGGCAGATATGAATAACAATATTCAATGATTGTAGCTAAAAACAATGTTTTCTCTGCATAGATTGGAATGATCTAAATATGATCATAGGTGTTTGAAGTTTGTTTGGAATAAATTTCAATGTGTGAAAGATAAATATTTGAATGGTGATCTATATGTGTATTCAAAGTAAATTAACAATCAAGGTGTGTGTTTTAAAGTGTGAAGGCAGTTTTCAAAATTATAATATTTGATTGACGAATTGTTGCTAATGTGTGTGTGAATAAGGGAGATGGATTTTTTGGTGATGTAGAGATAGATAATTTATTTTTCTAGAAATAGAGTAACCCTCTGAGTTTTTTTTATTTCTTCTGAAGTGATGTATGTTTTCTAGTGAGGAATATCGTGTAGCTAATTAGGCTTTTCTAGTAAGGCATATTGTGTAGCTAGTGAGTCATATTGTGTAGTTAGTGTGGATTTTCTAGTGAGGCATAGAGTGTAGCTAGTGAGGCTTTTCCAATGAGGCATAGTATGTAACCAGTGAATTTTTTTCCAATGAGGCTTAATGAAACTTATTTTCAGAGTGGTTTTTCACCCTTTTAGGTTTTTCCACTCATAAAGCTTGTGTTATGTCTCCTCTTGGTGGTTTGTCATATTGTTCTTAATAGGTCATCTTTGTTCTAGTATCATGTTATAATTTATATATCATTATGACTCCCTTAACATTCAATACCTATAATGTTTGAAGTGTTTTCAATGGATCTCTATGCATAGTTCAATTGGGTTAGTTTTTAAAATTTGATTCCTCATTAGACCACTGATTCACCTCCCTCTTAGTGGTCATGTACTCTAACAAGTGGTATCAAATCATTAGGTTCCTTGCACAGGTTTAATCAATTTAGGAAATCCTAGTAGTGGAGTGCATATCATGGCCAATCAGAAAGGTTATTCTAATTTCAAAGCACCACTATTTGATGGTTTTGGTTTATCTTTTTGGAAATTTTAGAATGGATTCCTACTTATCTTCTCTAGGGTATGATGTTTGGGCAGCAGTAGAAAATTAATACACTCCTACTAAGGCACCTTCTACTATACATGAGAAAAATGCCTAAGTATAATTCCAAGGACAAAAATGCCATATGTTGTGGGTTGACTAATGATATACTTTTCAAGATTATGGATTGTAAATCTAAAAATTTTGTTTGGAATAAGTTATCTAGTATCTATCAAGGTGAGGAAAAGGTCAAAGAAGCAGAGTTACAAACCTTTAGAGCCAAATTTGAAGAATTAAGAATGAATGAAGATGAGAAGGTTGTTGATTACCTTCTAAGAGTTGAAGAGATAGCTAATACTATCTTTAGTATTAGTGAATCCTTAGAAGAAAAAGTATTTGTCAAGAAGGTACAAAGGTCACTAACACCTAAGTATGATTCCAAGGTATCTGTTGTAGAAGAGAGGGATATAAATAAACTTACCTTAAATGAACTTCATGGCACATTTATTTCTTATGAGATGAGAATCTGTAATGATGACTCCACAAGAAAAGAGGCTACCTTTAAATCTATCAAAAAAGACAAATAAATAAATTTTGATTCAAAGGAATTCGAATGATAAAGAATCCACTTTGTAAGAAGATTGAAAAAAGGGTCTAGAAAGTATAAGGGGAAGCTTCCATTCATGTGTTTGATTTGTGGTAAGATAGGACATTATGTTGCTCAATGTCTCTATAAAGATTTTTAAAGTGTTGAAGAGGATAGTAAGTAGATAAGGAAAGAAGAAACAATATAATCCTAAAAGGAAAAACTCTTTCAAAAAGAAGAAAATTTTATTTGTTAAGGATGTTGATGTAACAAATAGTTGTTTAGAAGATTCTATTGAAGAAGGAGAGGAAACTTTTTTTATGACTAATGTTAATCTAAGTGAAAATTAGAAAGAAAATACTGAAGAATAATCTAATAATAATGAAGAAGAGGTTTATTTTGAGGGGGAATTGAGATGCACTCTTGGTGAAATGAAAATACTCAAAAAGGAGGCAATGGTGTAAATAAATCAGACCCAAAAGGATATTGAAAAATTTGATCAGTAGGGTTAATGAGTCTAAAAAATTAGTTGTAGATATAAAGCTTCAACTTGAAGAGAACAAGAGGGTTGTAGAATTCACCAAAACAGAGTTAGACACCAAAGAAAAGGTGTGTTATACTTTAGAGGTAGAAGTTGTAGCCTTGAGGAAAAGGCTAGATATGTGTGACAACAATGATAAGTTAGTAGATCTATTGGGTAAACAAAAAGGTCACAAGATACTACTGGTTTAGGATTTGAAAAAGGGTAGAGTTCTAAGGTCATAGAAACACTAAGGAAGAAAATAGATCTAAACTATCATTCTGATGCTCCTAAGGTTGAAGAAAATAGAAAGTGTTCTTGCACAAGCCAACAAGAACAAGTTCAGAAAACCTTTTCATTCAAGACAACATCAAATGAGTAGGTGTGAAAACTCTTTTCATGGTTATTGCTATTCATGTTATGAATTTGGATAAAGAGCAATAAAGTGTTGGATGCATGAAAGGAAATTTGGATGGAATAAGAGTCCTTATGAGTGTTCAAATAGAAGAAGTAAGGCCCTATGTTATAAATACAATCATCTAGGTCACACTACAAGTTTTTGTGATACACAAGTCAGAAATGATGTTTTGGATTCTCAAGAAGATATAATTCTTTTAATTTTCATATATGTGACAAATTCATATGTTATAGATACAATAATTTTGGACATAAAGCACAGTATTTTAGAAGTAATTTAATGGAACCATTTAATCATCACAAGAAGACAAGCACTATGAAATTTTGGAGAAGAAAATAAGAGAAAGAGAAAGAAGAACCTAAGATTGTGTATGTTGCACAAGATACATTCATAACTACATAAAAAATATCATGAGTTGAGGGGGAGTTTATTTTTGATGTATCATACAAACCCCATAGAAAAAAACAAAGAAGTTTCATCAAGAAGAAAATCAGGGTTGTTAGTCCATCATGAAGACATATTATGAGATCTATTGACAATTAAGTTTGTAAGTTCCATGTTTAGATATATTTGGGTTGCAGGTGTTAAGGATAGTGATTACAATATAGTATTATGCATTAGTTGCTTTGTTGGTGGTTTTTGGTGAACTTTCTCAACTTATTCAAGATTTCATAGTGTTGATGCTTGTTGGTTTCAAAGATGCTTTTGTCAATCATGTCAAAGATACTTGGTTTGTCATTGATCTTAAAAGATACATGTTTATATTTTTTGGTGATTGTCTTTAATCTCAAAGAGTTGTTGCACATATTTGTTTCATTGTGTCTGAAGTTTTGATTCAGTAATGGTATTTTTGGTGGTTTCTTTCATGGTGGTATGATGTTCATTTATGGCTATCACAAAGTTGCTTGGTGAAAATGGTGTTGATGGAAAGATATCATATTGTAATGGGTTCAACAAAATACAATGCTTTGCAATGAGATAGTGATGTTGTGTAGTGGTTTCTTTTGTTCTCTTTGTTCTTGGACAAGCTCAATGTATCTACTTAGTTGTTTGGTTGTCTTATTTCAAGTGTTGGTCATAATTTTTGTTTAACATTTTCAATGTTTTATGGATCCTTGGACTGTGGTCTGTTAGTAAGATAGTGATATTTGTAATGTTAGCCCTTTTATGCTATGCAGTTGTTGCCTTGACAGAGGTATGATAATCTTCATTCATAATTTTCTTCACAAAGATTTGGCATATAAGGTCACAGTGGTTTTTATCACATTTTTGACAATTGACAGTGGTCTTTTATGCATCTTTCTCTTGCTTGAAAATGTGTCTTGGTAAATGAGGTTTTGGACAATGTGAGTAGTATGGGACAATAGCTTAATGAATGCACAATAATCATTATGAGAAGGAGCTAAATGGAACTGAACTCTACTATTGTGAACTCTTTTGAAAAGTCTTCAAAGCACAAGTATTAACATAATAATTAATAAGTGCATTTTCATAAGTTGCAGAAGGAGAAAATCATAGGGGGAGTAAAATATTTCATAGATCTTTGTCATAGCATGTTTTCATTGCTTGAATATTGTTTGAATTATTGGCTCTTTGCTTTCAGTGGTTCTAGTGTGCAGTGTTGTTGATGCAAAGTTTTGGTATGCATCAAGGAGTAGATATGTATATGTTTAAAGAGATTGTAGTGTTGAGAGTATTGATATACATTGCCATTTTTTCAAGTTATTTCAATTTATTTTGATGCTCTTTTAGTCTTATAGTGACAATGGTGTCAGTTTTTTATTTATTTAAGTATATTGCAATGCTAGTATCTTTTTATAGGAAATGATGACATGTAATGATAGTGTTATGCTACCCTAAGATAATCTTACCTATGATAGTGTTTGCACCGTTTACAAATATTTGTCAAATTTTTATAGTGGTTTGCAGGAGGATACATTTATGTTTTCATTTGAGCCTCAATAGTCAATGAAGTGACTCCTATGCTTTTATTTTTATGTTTTCCTTGAGACTTGTAATAGTGCTAGTGACTTTTTCAGCTATTCATTATTTGTGGCTAGTTTTCTATTTCACTATGGTGTATTATCTTGAAAGCCTTATGTTGCAGGGGTATGCATGCTCATTTCAGTGATATGTTGGAAAGGTTCTTGTGAAATTGTCAATGCCAAGCATATATATTTTGCAAAGGGAGTAATGCTATGCAGTCAAGTATATGCAGATGATTAGAGTATTTACAATCTAGGAAGGTGATGAAAAGTTTGATGGTGTTTTGAATGTTACAATATCTATCTTATTTTGTGATCTCGCAATAGTATCTTTTTTTCAGTGTTCAATGCTCTCGATTTGATGGTTGAGTCTTGAAGAACTCTTCTTGCTTGGGGTGATAGTAGTTTTTATTCTTTTTGGAATGCTTGTTATTGCATAGTAGTTCTATTTGTTTTGACCACATTGACTGTGCTTACATTAACAGTGACTTTGATGTACACTTTGTTGTGATAACAATACACCTTGATGATATAATAGTACAGGGTAGTGAATGCAACTCTTCAATAATGATAGTAAAGTGGCTTGGTGTTTTTTGATTCTAGTGTTTGTTGCATGGAGAGGTAGTATATCACTGTTGTTGCAAAATATTTACTTGACTCATCATATTTAAAATTGATACAAATTATTTCTATTGGACAGTGTTATTGTCCTTCTCAAGCATGATATAGTGCACAATAGGTTTTTCTTCACAATGGTTTCTCTAGTTATTCTAGCTCATAATTAGTGGTGGCAGTGGTGTGCTCATTTTGCAATGCTTGCTAGTGCTATGGTTGGCTTACAATCTGTGCAATTACATTGCTTATGTATGCCCTTTGTCATTATTCTCAAAGTGGGAGAACAACTAATGCTTTGCATGGTGCTTTTATTTCCTTGAATGATGGAGAAAAAGGATGCAAAGTTTTGTATGCTGACATCAATGCCAAAGGTGTAGTTTGTTGGCATTGGCTTTTTTTTCTTTGATGTCAAAGAGACTTGGAGACTTGGTTTCATCATCCCATTCTAGATGTTGCATTTCCTTGGAACTTGTCATGATTCTTTGATTGGTGTTGGTCAACGAGAAACTTTCTCATTTGGTTGATGAGAAATTTTCTCATTCAGTTTGGTTCAAAATATGTCAGTGTTTCTCTACAACATTTTAGTGTTATCTCAAGTCACAAACACTTTGGTGATAAGGTTATTTCATTTCAAGTTTCAAAACCCTAATCCTTTATCAAAGCTCAACTTTTTTGGTGAATATCAAAGATCCTAAGGTAATCCCATGGTTTCAAGTTCATTGGAATTTTGGATTTGATTGAGGGTTTCTTCATTAATTGGTAGCTTGTTCCAAAATCCTAGAACAAATCTAAAACCCTAAGTTTTTAATTCTAGGGTTTATGTTTTCAAAGAGTGTCAAATCTCAAATACACTTTTTGTTATGTTTGAAAAGTGATCAGTGATACAAGGTTAAGGGCAACTTAAGTAATAATTTAAGAGGGGTTGTTCTCATGGTTAACTGGCCCTTCCTTATAGAGTAACCAATCGAACAAGTTATGAATTACTTATATCACTTAAATGAGTATTGAGGGCTATGATTTAATGTTTACAATAGAAAAATTTTGAGATCAAAGAATCATATTTAAATATTTTAAGAGTTATTTCTTGAAGCTCAAGCACTTACGAGAGTTTAACAATGATTGCAATTAGTATTGTTGTGTAATTACTTTGTGAAGCATGATCGATGATCACCATGAAGGTGCCAAACTGAGGATCAACATACAAGATTTAAAGGTTGTTTGAATTCCAACGGTCATGTGATGTTTATTGAAGTTGACATGAATTTGGTATTTTTGGTGGTATGGTTTTGATGTGAAAAGGAAGATATGAATAACATTATTCAATGATTGTAGCTAAGAGTAGTGTTTTCTTTGTATAGATTGAAATCATTTGAATGTGGTCATAGGTGTTTGAAGTTTATTTGGTATAAATTTCAGTGCGTGAAAGAGATCATAGGTGACTGGTCCTCTATATGTGTATTAAAAGAATATCAACAATTAGGGTGTGTGTTTTAAGGTGTGAATGAAGCTTTTAGAATTGTAATATTTGATTGATGAATCAGTGTTGATGTATTTGTGAATAAGGGAGATGGATTTTTTGGTGATGAAGAGATAGAGTAGTGATTTTTCTGGAAATTGAGTAACCCTATGAGTTTTCTTCATTTCTTCTAAAGTGATGTATGTTTTCTAGTGAGGCATATTGTGTAGCCAATGAGGATTTTATAGTGAGGCATATTGTGTAGCCAATAAGGCTTTGGCAATGAGGCATAATGTGTATCTAGTGAGGCTTTGCTAGTGAGGCATAGATTGTAGCCAGTAAGGCTTTTCTAGTGAGGCATATTATATAACTAGTGAGGTTTTGGCTATTTAGGCTTAATGAAACTTATTTTTAGAGTGGTTTTTCACCCTTTTAGGGTTTTCCACTCATAAAACTTGTGTTATGTCTCCTCTTGGTGGTTTTTCATAATGTGCTTGATAGGTCATATTTTTTATAGCATCATGTTTTGATTTACATATCATTGTGACTCTCTCAACACTCAATACATATAATTTTTGAAGTATTTTCAATGGATCTCTTCGCATAATTCAAGTGGGTTAATTATTAAAATTTGATTCCTCATCAGACCACTGATTCACCCCCATATTAGTGATCTTGTACTCCAACATCCTAGAGTATGTATGCTCTCCCCTCGCACCTAGTGTAAACTTAAGGATCATAAATACTTTAGCATTCACACATTTTGTTCTTTTACCCAAAGGAGAACTTGTCTATGTATGATCTCCCCTTGTGCCTTGAATGAGATTGGGGATAAAAAATAGCAACATCATTCCTTCACTTTTTTATTTTCCGTAGGAGGCCTAGTTGGGGATTTCATCACCTTGAGGATGACCTAATCATATTTACCGTTGGGGCATAAGAAGTGGGGAGAATGAAAGTTGTACCCCAAAGTGTGGCTAATCTCATATAAGTCAAGCTTTGTGATGCTAAGTCCACTAAGATGTATATAGGTTAAAATAATGGAGGATATCTCTCCAATCTTGAGCATCCCTAAATTGGATCATTGTTCACAATCCCACTATGAACCTTGTTATTTATAAGCCTTTAAGAACATCAATTTTTACCAATAGTGGGGTTTAGTGTATAAAATCATGCATGAAGTTACCCAACATGTACCATCTTAGGGTAAGATAATTATTTTACAAGTGGAAAAGCATACAAGGAAAGGAGGAAGGTGAGCTCATGTGCCACTAGAGACCTAGCTATTTCCCTTTGAGAGTGGAGCCATGTACCTATGGTCTGAAATGTTATTTTATTGATTGGGCCTCTACTAGTGGGATATTCCTTATCTGAATAGCTAGGTTTTATTGTTCTTGGATTGTGTTGGTTATTTTGTTAGACCCAAAATTAATCTCATTCCTAACCTATGAGCTTGCAACAAATCAATTATCAGCTAAGTTGAGGATTGGACAACACCTAAGTAAAGTAATAAGTACTTCACTTCTTCTCTTTGGGATTTGTGAAACCCAAGGAGGGTAATCCCATGCATACTCGTAATATCTCATGTTTAGTCAAGAGTATTTCTTCACACAGATGCACAACTTCATGAAACTCACCTTATCAAAGGCTCGACAAACCTTAGATAGAAGTGTTACTTATTTCAAGGAGTGGGCTTTCACACTTAGAGTTGGGACAATGTCTAGTTTAAAGTATTTTGTGAATCATTCTACATCTTGAATCTTAGGCCCAATTCAATATTGGCTCAACTAATTACAAGGTAAACTAATAAAATATTCATTGCTTCATCTAAGGAAGAAAAGAGTTACAATTGGTAGTCAATCAGTAATACAATTTTTGATTGAATCTCAAAAATTAGTGGACCATTAGAATGTTAATTTGTAACACTTAACTCACTATGTCCTCAAAATATCACTTCCTTACCAAATCCTATATCCTTTTCTTACAAACCAATGAACTCATATTAGCATTTAATCAATTCATTGAACTGAAGCATAAAACTAATTCATCCATTCTTGTGCAAATGAAAAAAATAGAGATGAAAATTTCATTGAAAACTTCATTCATAACTTGAAAGAAAACACATACGAGAGCAACACTTTGGAACTATAATTCTTCTTCATTTCTTATATTTCTTTGTAAAACCATATTTAAGACTTGCATACAGTGTAAATTTTCATCTTAAACTTGCTTATGACATATCTAATAGAATACCTATTTACATTCTATTCTACCTTTTGAGCATAGTATTTACTGTGACCATTTCTAGACTCAAAATTGAACTCCTTCTTTCAGCCATGAAATTCCCTTTATATATGCAGGGGAGCAACAAGCATCCGACTAAATTACAATTTCAATTTTCATTTGAGTTCATTTCAAATTTTACGTAATTCTAACTCCTTGAAGAAATCCCATGCAGTTCCATAAGCAATCATTTGTGAACAGGGGGGACAAAAAGAAAAACACATGTGCAGGATATTAGTCATCATTATCACAACATTCATTGTTTGAAACAAAAAATATTCCATCCATATATTCTCGAAGACCTTCCACATCAGCATAAGAAAAAAAAATACAAACCACAGAAATATGAAGACAAATACCTCATATGCATAGACCATGGTGTCATCGAAAACTAAAACTAGGAGGTGACCCTATTTAGAGTCGTCGACATCTGAAAATGCCCGACCACTCCTTGTCCTTGATGCAATTGGAGGGATTACTAGTACGTCATCTTCAGAGCTCCCATATGGCACTAGAGAATGAAGGTACTGGCTATAGTTTGAGTCGGTATCAGCTTTAGCATCTGAAAGAGAGTCTAAAATCATGATAGGAGAGTTGTGTTTACCCAGGCAGGCCCTATGGCTCTTCTCCTTTTTCTTAGCCTTCTTCACTAGCAATGCCAGTTCCTTGCCTTTGCACTCGACTACTTCACTTAGAAGGGTCCTATTCCTCAAGCGATAAGTACTTTGCACAATTGATTTCCTCTTATGGCCTCTAGCCCTCCTTTTATCCTTTGAAATATCAAGGGAAGCCATGGATTCCTACTCAACTATTTCTTCATGGCACTCAATCACACTTAGTCGGCTAGACCTCCTAACAGGTTGAATTGTTACGCTAGCTTTTCCCATTTTCTCTAAAACTAGCAAAGTGATAATTAGAAGGATTTTTTACTCAAGACCCACAAGAGAAGCACCCCAATCCCAATAATTGTAGAAAACTCAAGCAACAAAAATCCTAAATAGACTAGAGAACCTAATTTCATACCAATTCACTCAGGATGAAAACACTAAAACTTTGCTTAGGAAAACTTACAGCCCTTTCAATCTCCTTTACTACACACCTTACTTCTACTATAGACTAAAAAGATAGTGTGAATAAATAGCGATCAACCTACATTAAATAGAAAATTTGAGCATGCAGAATTAATGATTCAAAACTCCTTACACAAGCGAATTGGTAGCTTATCAGTTTGGCTCTGAATCTGGGCCATTCATCTTAGAGCAATTAAAACTTCATCTAAGGTGGCCATGAGCATTTTTTTTTACCATTAACAACTTGCTCCTTGAAAACAACGAGGCTATCTCAAATGCTACCACATTCTTTTCTAACCTTGATTAATCATAGTTGTTCTGACAATTAGCATGTATCGCCAACCTAATTCATGCTTTTCATTAATATCGGCAAAGTACATAGGACCAGTTTTCTTAGAGAGAAACTTTCTTTATATGCTTCATTGCTTCATCATTGATCCTCCCCAAAATTTTAGGATTCAATTAGCGATGAAGTTATTTACGCGATGATGTTTAGTCCATTGGATCATCTTGCTTTAAAACTTTATCAACGGTTCTCCAGTTCTTCTGCTGCTTTCCTTTTTACTTTATGCGGAATCCCTAGGATCATGCCATATTGCCCTTATAATTAATGGTCATCGCTTATCGTTGATGTAGTTCATCTTTTCTTGACTCCATCAGCGATGTAAACATCCCTGTGATGATCTTTAGCCCCTAGTTCTACGGTCTGACCTTTGGTCATATTCATCCTTTTGTTGCACATCGCTAATTCAAACCTTGTGCGCAAGATACCATCTGCAAGGGGAGATGTTGTGGAAGCACCATATTTAGACACATACAACCTGCATAAAACAAATGGCACAAAATAAAACACTCATAGGATCATATCTCATTAGTGACAGAAAACCCCTTTAAGAGGACACCCATCACTCATCGCTAATTTAGAACTCAAGTTCTAAAACAAATCCGCGATGAGCGATAAGCGATATAACATAAGGGCTTCATTCATTGCTAATTCTCCTCATATATTTTGCAAGAAATTAGCGATGAGAGGATTTACAATATTTATAATATCCATCGCATATCACTGATATGAGATCTTACATTCAAAACATATCCGCGATCAAGTGAATATAGGAAATCATATCATATCGCTCATCGCTAATTCAAATTTACCTTTTTCAATCATGATCTGAGATGAGTGATAATAACATAAGACCAGGACATTTCTCATCGCTATTACAAGTTTGAAGGCTCAAAAGCCATTAGCGATGAGCGATGTTAAAGGAAAACATCATTCCATCGCTTGTCGCTAATTCAAGGTGTAAACCCATAAATAAATCAGCAATGAGTGATACAACTGTGAGGGCCATCGGGACTTAAGTTGGAACTTTTAAGCACATGCTCATTAGTTGTTCTAAAAGAGGATACTTTTCTAGGATGACATGAGAATAGTAGGCTCAAGACTTCTGAGTCACGTAATACAAAGGATATAAAAGTCAGGTGATTCAAGCCTAGACACGAGAAGGGCCAGTCACATGATGACATTAATGATCACAAAATATTTTGTGACTGACAGTAAGCCATACACAGTTAGTAATAGAATAGAACGCCAAGCAACAAAAAATGAACAAAACCCTAAACCACATATAAGAACCCTACAACAAAATTTAACAAAGATTTTTTGGTATAAATTCTTAGGGTTTTTAATATGGGCACTCCAGATTTTGAAAAATTTGAAAGTGCCATCAGAGTGTCTTAATTTTATCAGACCACTAGCACTATTCATCCTATTACCTTGAAAATATCAAATAACTATTCTATATTCTTGAGCGATTATGCTTGTTTTTGACAAAATTCTTAGAAAATCATATCGCAAAACCATAAGTATCTTAGAAATTTCCAAAGTCTCATAGAATAACACAATTGAACTATCAAAATTATCAACTTAGTATCCTCTAGTGCAACTACTCATCTTTTTGTACATTTGAGTAAAACACGTAGTATAAAAACCCAATTTTTACTTGAAATGGTGTATGTGTTTTAAAGTTTCACAATTATTACACATATTGGTGCAATTGTTGCACAAAACTATTTAATTGTTGCACAAAACTACACAATTATACTTTATTCCCATACAATTGACCTTATAGTTGCACATCTACTTTTGTGCAAAGTTAAAACTAAATTCTTCAAAACTAAAATTTAACAAAGATTATGCAATTGACCATTTGTGTGGCACATTTGTGGCTAGTTATAATGTAATTATTCCGTAAATCAGTGCAATTATCTATGACTATGTCCACATATCTTATTATAAAAATCTATAGACTATTGAAATAAAAATCTGCAATCTAAAAAAAACTTGAGATCTAATAGAATTTATAGATATACCTAAGGGCACCCCAACTGAGTCCATTATCAAAATAGTGGGTAAAAATTCATAAATTATAGCAATCATTATTACCCCAACTTTACAGGGTTATAACTCCTAGCTCAGTGGTCAAAATTATGACTTCTTTACATCATTGGAATTACATAAAAGAGATCTATTTTTAATCCCTTGAAAAGCATGCCTTTGGTATCCATTTCAAGGGATTGAAATGATAGTCTTGACCACAAATTACGCTCATGAAGGCCTATAAAAACATGATTTACTAAAACACAAAAAATATTGAAAAGATCAAATTTTTATTTTTAATTTTTTCTTGTGCAATTACCACCTAAGTTCTTTTGAATTGCTACCAAATCATTAATCATCCTACACATCATTCACCAAGATTTTGATGCTTTATTTCTACATAAAAGTATCATAGAGTTTGATCAAAATGAGTTAATGTTACCATAACTATGGGTTATATTCAACATGAGTTTGGCATACCTTCTTCTTTGGTCACCCCAAATTATTATCAAACCCTACTTCCATCATCATTAGGGGTTATGTCTACTTTAGAATACATCACAAATAACACTTCATCACTGACCTTAGGGGAAATGAGATTCAAAAACATCACGCCACTATCCATATCAAAATAACATAACCCCATCACACGACCACTAACAATCTTAACATTATACCACCTTCCATGACATTGCAAAATAACTCTTCCATACCACCTTCAAAAAATATCATACCAAAAACCCCTTTCACCATCCAACCTACCAATAACAATTTTGTCACATCTCAATAAATTGTATCCATTATCTCACAATTGTACATACCATTTGAATAATTCAATACAATTATTATTCCCTTCCATACACACCCAAGTTCCCACATAAACCTCTCAAACAACTAATCCCATATATAACACAACATATACTAACACTATTGTCCCAAATTCAATAATTAACTCACCAACATCATCACAACCATCTTGCATCTCACAAAAACCTTAACCCAACTTCAATACACATATAAACACTATTCAAAATACCATCACCAGTCCATTATTCCAATAAATCATTCCATTCAACATATCTACTCCAATTTTCTACATCCAAACACATCCATATATATACCACATCTCTCAACCATTTACATCTAACATCCATCATTAAATTTTGAACAATGTTAACATCATCCACAAAGATACACCCCCTAGCACAACTCCAACATACCATCACTTGTAATCCTAACACAATCAATCTAAGTCAAAACATCAATCCACATAACCAAAATATCCATCAACATTACCTAACTCAAACAATCATAAACCGCAAAGAATAATTCACCGCATCCAACCCATACACTTGCTCCAATATATCCACTCATACCTACATTCTATCAAACTATTCACAAATTCACTAAAATAGCCTATCACCAAACTTCCTCCAAGGTCAGTCATCTACATGCCATATCTCCACATACAACCCAATAAACACATCCACTCCCACGTAACCAAATGACTTAGCTTAACAAATCCATGATCTACAAAAAAAAATCTCACGCATTCAAAGGAGATCAGCTAAAAGGAATTATATAGTGGATGACATATGTACCTATCCTTTCGATAAGACAATACCCATGCTAGCTTTTCCTCATGCTCAACAAGCTCAACTCACATTAAGCTTACTAATGCCACTCAAACATTAGTCAATATTCAAGATAACTCACAAAGAGGGCCTTCTAGGAAAAATAAAATCCCATGACAAAAGTACACTCCTTTGGGAGAGCCCCTCAAATTAGTCCTTTGGAAAATAGTCCAATCAAACTAAATAACACTACCTGAAATCATCCAATACAAACCTTAGGTCAAACCCATGAGATGAAAAGACACATATTTCTTTGAATATCATAGGGTAAAAGAATATAAGATTCCTGACTATGTAAAAATAAAAAATCTCATTCAAAATTTTATATACCAAGGGGGCATAAATGTTGAGGATCATCTTGAAAATAAATCCAATAATAATCATTGGATAATATCCATAGCCCACATGATGAGAAATTTTGCATATATCAAGATACATTTTGAGTAGGATCAAAACCATCCATCTACATCTAGCAATGATTCATCCCAAAACAATTGCATATGTAATATCCTTATCCATAACATATCTACCTCATTGGACTCCATAATCAGTCATATTGATGAAGCTTACCCTCATAAAGCCTCCATCTCTCCTTCCATTCCTTCATCCTTGAAACTTTTGTAACATCAATCCATATCATTCCCATCAACCACCTCATCCAATAATAACAACTTTGAAGATTTTCGCCAAGGGTTATCCACATTGGATAATACATTGTTTGATACGATTCTAATCTATAATCAATAAATCCTATATCAAGCACCATAAAGCATCCCCACTCTGAAGGGTCCTCTCCAAAATACATTACTATGATTCCAATATACTGAGGCCATCCTAGATCCCCTTATTCATAGGTCTCATTTTTCGAATTGGATATTTGTCAAGAACAAAATCCAAATCAAACAAAAGGAAGTTGTGAAATGATTCAATATCAAGTTATTCAAATCCTGTAATCTCATCCTATCATTGATCAAGATCCTATCATCCCTTTCCATTTCATCCATTATCCTGGATCATTCCTTTCCATTCCATCTATGATCCCATCCATATACTGATAAACTCCACTTGTGAAAATGAGACGCTTGCACTAGATAGATACACAATCTCTCCCTTGTTTTTCTAGAACAAGAGTCTTTCTCTCTAGACATCTTCAAGAATGACAAAGTAACACACATTAAGGTAGAGAAAGAAATAATATCCTATCAACTTGGATCACTCACTTCTATTAAAGCAAGCCCTCTCACCGATGAGAAGATAACCATCATTGAGGATTCCCAACAACATAAAGAAGAGTTAGCATCTTGTTAGTAGAACACATATCCTATTTCAAACAATATTTTCCAAAGCATGCAGTATAGAGGAGAAGTATTAGGCCTACATGAATAGGGTATTCTTGAACCAGTATAATTTTTTGACAATCTTAAATATCAAGGACTTGGTCATTCATCGATCAAGAAATCTAAGGATGTTAGTGGTACCTCCATGATATTGGGGGAAATTTCATCTGACACAAACACCAAAATGGGTGCCATGAATAGTTCTTACAATAAGGTTATTGCTAGCACTCCTATAATTCACACCAGGAACAATCATTCATAAATCCTTCCTCTCACTAATGGGGACCAAAAAGAGAAAAATCCTTTTAAAGTAAAAGATCAAAGTCAAGCCATTGAAGCTAATAAATAAAAAATGAAAGTGGATGTGCATACACTCGAAATATACCCCAAGATAAACTAGAGCATACAATACATCTAATCCAAATCTAAATCTAAAAGTCAATTATATTATTGATCCATCTAAAAAAGGCCTTCCATCACTCAAAATTGTCCACCTACTTCAAAATAATCTTTTATACTGGACCATGAAATGAGTATAAAATTATTGGTCCCCAACACACTCAAAATCTCACATCTACACTCCATTTTCCACCACCAAAAGTTTAGAAAATAAAAAATCCTACATCTAAAATACCAAGTAGTTCATCCACATCTCACATCCCCCACCAAAATTTAATATCTTGCTTAGAATCCAAAAATCCAAAATCACACATTCACCATGTCTTGGTAGCAACACTTTATCATAAGGACTCCAATGCCACTCTATCACGATGTGTGCATATAGATAAAGCCAACTAGAATGTATCAACAAGGATCACAATAACATCAACGAGCTATATAAAAATGCCCTTATCTTGGTAAAGAAACTCATCAAAGTAGGACATTATTGGCACATTATGATAGAAACATCTATATCAACACCACCAAGTGGTCTAGGATAGTTAGTGATTATTCAAAAAAAAGGTAAAAAATAATAATCTACCCAATGGTGAAACCCATTCTTATGGTGCTTTGGACAAGTACCATGATGAAAACCCATTCATGGGCATCATGTGTAAAATTGATTATCTATATATACCATTCCAATTAGGAGCATCTTATCTCATACATCATTCTATTATATGCTAACACCATTATCCATCAAATCCATTCCACTTTCATTTGTCTTCATTATCCATCTTGATCTTGATAAAGACTAGTGTCATATACTTCAAAACGTGATTTTAGAAAAATCTTGACATGGTATTTATTTTGTTACCATATACTACCCCATTTCATGCCATCACCTACATATTAAAACTATCTAAACAACTAGCTTGGGTTAGACACATGTTATCCTATAATGTGATAGTCCTTGCAAAATATCCCTTATCCTAGATCTATTTGTTGAACAAGATAACTAAGAGGGGGGTGAGTCAGTTGTAGCAAATTTTTCCTTTACAACATTCACTAGAGATCTATTCAATTTCAATTCACAAATCCTTTACTTTTCTAATATGATTAATCATTAAGTGCAAATGTAAAAATTGAAAGAAGCAAAAATCATACACACAACACCAGATTTACGTGGAAAACCCAATAAGGGAAAAACCATTTTGAGGATTAGCTCACAATATAGAGAATATCAAAACTAAATACAAAGGCTCACTACCAAAATAGGACTCATTGTCCAACAAGGATTAACCACTAGGAGGGATCACTACCACACAAGTACAAAGGAGATATAATAGATTCATTACAAAGAAAAAAAAATATTAATGCAATAGAGATTTCCACCACAATTCACTCACACACTTGGATAAATTCTTGAATGATAGAGTACACCTTTAGCTCACTGCTTCCAAAAACTCACTATTAGATTTCACACTAATTTTCTCAACCATTCACTTTATTTTACATCTATCTCGTATCTATCTCACATCTATTCTTTGCATATCTTTCACCAATATCTCATCCTATATTTATAACATCTTCAACTTTGAAACAGACCCAAATTCGGCCATGCACACCAATTGTATTTACAAATTCAAATTAGGTTGGCACCAAAACATTCTAAGGTGGGATTAGAACGAGGGAAACCCAAATACACTTTTAATGAGGACCTAAAAAAGGCCCAACATGCTTCATGAAATATTCAATTAGTGTTTAACACAAGATCGTCCAAACTGGTGTAAAACACATAGAACAATTAAGCACACACAACCTTAGCATGATCCAATCTTTCTAGATAAAAAAATTATCTTCAATATGAAAATATCAATTTATCTCCAAAACCAAAAGTCATAAAACTCAAACAAGAAGAAATTTGGAGCAACTATATTTCTCTCGAACCTTAGCCAGAGACACAGAAAAACATAGTTCACAACTAGTGACCATAACTTGCACTGTACAATGATCTAGAAACCAAAAATATGGATATATAAACTTCCAATAACCATTATCAACATATCTAAACCACCCAATCATAGGAGAAAATCCTGAAGAAAAACTTGGAGCAACCACTGAATACTTGCAAACTTGCTTCATTACAATTTTATCAATATCCTCAACATATATAGCTATTAACCTGCATCCATGACATCAATGACAACATCAACCAGTTGATAACCAAAAAACCAGTTGACATCAATGACAACACTTTCATTCTTGCAACAATCTCCCCCTTTGTCATTGATGGCAACACATGATGTGAAAAACCATCAAAGACAACGCAATAGCTTTGAACACACTTTCTCATGATTTTACTTTCTCCCCCTTAGTAGATAAGATTTTTAACATGATACTTTTCTCCCCCTTTGACATCAATGCCAAAGGTAAAAGATATTTTCATTGATTTCACCTTTGACATTAAGAACACTACCAGTACTATATATTCCCAAACACAAAAGATACTGCCTACTCCCCCTGAGAGGTAGCCTCCAAACAGTCCAAAAGAAGGATAGATCCATAGACCCACCAAACTGATGCATCTCCATATGCATCTAGTTTAAGAAAGGAGGGGAAATAACCCCTAACTTCTCTCAAAGATTCTCAAAAGTATCTTTAGAAAGAGACTTCATGAATATATCAGCAATCTGATATATTTTTGGTACATACTCAAGATTTACTTCATTCTCTACAACCTTCTCTCTCAAAAAGTGATACATGATAGATATATGCTTTATCCTTCAATGCATCACTAGATTCTTTGAAATGTTAATTGCACTTGTATTATCATAGAAGATATAAATGGGATCATCATTCATTATTCTAATATCTTTCAATGTTTATTTCATCCATAAAAATTGTGTACAACAAGATGCAATAGCAATATACTTAGCTTCAACAGTAGATAAAGAAACTGAATCTTGATTTTTACTTGACCATGACACCAATTTGCAACCAAGAAAGAATGCACCACCACTTGTACTTTTTTTGTCATCAACACAAGCTACCTGATCTCCATCTCTATAGGCACTAAGTGTATAGTTAGTATCCCTAGGATACCACAAGCCATAATACAGAGTTCCATTCAAATATCTGAATATCCTCTTAACAATAGCAACATATGTTTCCTTAGGATCTTCTTGAAATCTAGCCACAAGAAAAACTACATGCATGATATCTTGTCTAGTAGCAGTTAAAGACAATATTCCTCCAATCATAGATCTGTATTTGTTGTGATCAACCTTAGGTGAATCATCATCTTAGCTCAATTTGCAGCCAGTCACCATAGGAGTGCATATTGGTTTGGAACCATCCATCCCAAACTTCTTCAAAAAATTTACATATTTTGAATATGAAATAAACATTCCTTTTTTTTAATTAATTTGCAGCCCAAGAAAGAAATTCATCTCACCAAACATATACATCTCAAATTATTTTTGCATCCCTTCAGCAAACATCTCACACATTGTTTCATTTCCTCCAAAGATGTCATCAACATATACAACTACTATCAAGATTTGTCATTTTCAATTTTAAAGGACATATTACTATTTGTCATACCTTTGTTGAAACCTTGTTGAATATCTATCCAACCTTGCATACCAAGCTCTGCGAGCTTTCTTCAAACCATATAAAGCTTTCTTCAATTTGTAGACCATATCCTGTTGATCTAGAACAACTAAAATCCTTTTGGTTGTTCCATATACACTTCTTCTTCCAATTCACCATTAAAAAATGTAGACTTAACATCCATCTGGTAAAATTTAAAATCTTTATGAGCAAAAAATTCTAAAAACATTTTGATAAGTTCCATCCTAGCAATCAGAGCAAAAGTTTCCTAAAAATATATACCTTCCCCTAGTGAGTATCCCTTACATACAATCCTTGCTTTATTTTGGCCACTTCTCCATTCTCATTCAACTTGTTTCTAAATACCCATTTTGATCCAATTATGTTTTTGTTTATTGGTCTAGGGATCAATTCCCAAGTTTGATTCTTCTCAATCTACTTAAGTTCTTCCATAGCTTTCAACCAATGTTCATCATTACATGCTTCATTCACTGTTGTCGGTTCTACTTCAGAAAATACACACAAGTTTATCTCACTAGTAGCAACAACTCTGCTTCTTATCAAAACTTCTTTCCTCTTGTCTCCAATGATCTGATCTTTTGAATGATTCTTTTGCACATACTTAGGTTTATTTGGAGACACCACTAGAGCTTCCTCTTCTTCATTCTACTTTTCCTATTCTTCAACAAATTTTTCAACTTCTATGCAATCGGGTTCATCTGATACATATCCATCAACTTCAATTGAATTCTCCAATGTTTCATCCACCTTGACATTTGTGTTTTCTATAATCTTTGTTAGCCTTTTATTGAAACATTGGTAAGCTTTTCTTTTAGTACAATATCCAAGAAATATACCTTCATCACATCTAACATCAAATTTCCTATATTTTCTTCATCGCTTCTGATATAACATTTTCTTCCAAATACCTTGAAATACTTGACCGTAGGAATTATTCCACACCATAGCTCATAGGGGGTCTTTTTACTGTTAGCCTTTTCTTGCACTCAATTGAACACATAAATAGTAGTATGAATTTAGCTTCTCTCCAATAAACTTCTGGTTGACTTGCCTCAATAATCATTGATCTAGTAGCTTCCTAAATCGTTATGTTTTTCCTTTCAACAATTCCATTTTGTTGAGTTCTAGGAAAAGATAATTTTATTTTTATTCCATGAAATTTACAAAACATGTTAAACTCATTCAAGGTATATTCACCACCTATGTCAGATGTTAAATATTTTATTCTCAAGTTTTCTTCATTTTCAACCATAGCATTAAATACCTTGAATCTTTCTAATGCATCAGATTTCTCTCTAAGAAAAGTAACCCATGTGTATCTAGAGTAATCATTAATCAAAAGCATAAAATAGCTTTCACCTTGTATACTTCTCACTCTTGGAGGACCATAGAGATCTGCGTGAATCAAATCCAGTAGTCCGATAGTAGATTTTTCCTTTGACTTGAAGTTGTTTCTAGCTTGCTTTCCAAAGTGACAATTCTTGCAAATATCATTAACAAGCTTTGTAATCCTTGGTAGATCTCTTACAACATGCACAACAATAATCATTTCCAAATTATCAAATTTCATATGATACATCCTCTGGTGCCATAACCAACTATCATTAATTTCAGTCATAAAGCAATGTCCATTAGCACCCTTAAGTTGATAAATGTTTCCTTCAAACTTCTTACCAATAGTAATCACTATTCCAGATCCTTTCTTGATTTCACATCTTTCATCCTCAAACACAAGATTATATCTTTTACTACACATCTATCCAACACTTAAAATATTATGCCTTAAACTCTTTACATAGTATACATCACCAGTATTATGCTTGCCATCAAAACTGATTGAATCTATTCCACAAATCTTAGCACCAATATCATCTCTGAATTTAACTAAGCCACCATCATAATTTTCAAGTTTAACAAACTTAATCTTATAACCAGTCATGTGATGTGAATAGCCACTGTCAACAACCCAATAGTTCTTTTCTTGTTTAGCATGAAGAGAAGAAATCACCATACCTTCACTCTTTCCCAAATAATTTTCTTTCACTTGTCTTTCAGTATTAGCAGAAGTAGATTCATATTTTATAGCCAAGAACAAGCATTCATTTTCATCATGATCTCCATAATCAGATTCTTCATCAGAAATACCAACACCTTCATTCATAGAATATGCTTTGTTGATATTCTTACCTTTGTTTTCTTTGGTTAATCTATCTTTATTCTTCTTAACTCTTTCTGGACATCTCAAAGCATAATGGCCAATTCTTCCATAACTAAAGCATTTAAAAGGTAACTTACCTTCATACTTACCAAAGCCCTTTTTCATCCTTCTCACAAAGTTAGCTTCCACTTCATCGAGATTCTCTTCATTCGGATCTTCACTACATGTAGCCTTAAAAGTAGTTTTTGATTTAGATCTATTTCTCAAATTTAGTTTTCTCATTTCATATGATGTGAGAGTACCCAGCAATTGATCTTTGGTATAAGTTTTGTAATCCACATATTCCTCAATAGTAGATACTTTTTTGTTGTATGCATTAGGAAGATTTCTAAGAATTTTCTTCACTATTTTGGTTTCATCCACTATTGCACAAAGTCCTCACATTTCGCCTACCAGCTCATCCACTCTCTGTACATAGGATTTAATATTCTCATCTTCAAACATATGCAGGCTTTCAAATTGTTCTTCCAAGTTTTGTAACTTTTCTTCTTTGACCTTTTCATTTCTAGCATGAGTTGTTTCCAATGTGTCCCAGATATCTTGTGTAGTCTTTAGATTTGAAACTTTAATTAACTTGGACTATGAGAGACTATTCTTCAGAATGTACTTCACCTTATTATTTTCTTCATGCACCTTGATTTAATCATTTGTACTTGGACCAGTAGTAGGAGTAGTATATGTGGTCTTATAAGCTTTCTCAACATTATATCCATAGTATTCTAGATATCCTTCCATAGTTAGTACCATCGAACCTAGAACACTCAATAGTGATATTTCTCGCCATCCCAGACCTTCCTTAAGTGGTTAAGCTCTTCTCCAATGAACCAAGATTTGATACCAATTGTTGAACAAGACAACCAAGATAGGAGTGAATTAGTTGTAAAAAAAAATTCCTTTACAACATTCACCAGAGATTAATTCAATTACCATTCACAAATCCTTTACTTTGCTAATATGATTAATCATTAAGCGCAAATGCAAAAAATGAAAGAAGCAAAAACCATACACACAACAACACCATATTTATGTGGAAAACCCAATAAGGTAAAATTCATGGTGAGGATTAGCTCACAACATAGAGAATATCAAAGTTGAATACAAAGGCTCACTGCCAAAGAAGGCTCACTATCAAAGTAGGACTCACTATCAAGATTAGGACTCACTATCCAACAAGGGTTAACCATTGAGAGGGCTCACTGCCACACATATATAAAGAAGATAGAAGATATTCGTTATAGAGAAAAAACAATCTCAATGTAGTAGATATTTCCACCACAATTCACTCACACACTTGTAGACATGCTTGAATGATAAAGTACACCTTCAACTCATTGCTTCTAGAAACTTGCAATTAGATTTCGCACTGATCTACTTAACCACACACTTTATTCTGCATCTATCTCAAATCTATTGTTTGCATATCTTTCACCAATATCTCATCTTGTATTTATATCATCTTCAACTTTGAAACATATCCAAAGTCAGCCACACACACCATTTGTATTTACAAATTCAAATTAGGTTGGTGCCAAAATATTCTAAGGTAGAATTAGAATCAGGGTGACCCAAACACACTTTTAATGTGGACCTAAATAAGTCCCAACACGCTTTATGAACTTTGCAAGTAGTGTTTAACACAAGGTCAACGAAACCAGTGTAAAAAACATAGAACAATTAAGCACACGCAACCTTAGCATGATCCAATATTTCTAGATAAAAAAATTATCTTCAATATGAACATATCAGTTTATCTCCAGAACCAAAAGTCATAAAACTCAAACAAGAAGAAATCTAGAGCAACTATATTTCTCCTGAACCTCAGCTAGAGACATAAAAAATCATAGTTCATAACTAGTGAACATAAATCGTATTGTACAATGATTTAGAAACCCAAAATTTGGATATAGCAACTTCCAGCAACCATAATAAACATATAATCCACCTAATCATAGGAGCAAATCCCGAAGAAAAATCCAGAGCAACCACTAAATAATTGCAACCTTTCTTCATTACAATTTTCTCAATATCCTTGACATATACTGCCAATAATGTGCATCCATGACATCAATGACAACAACAACCAGTTGATAACCAGTTAACCAGTTGACATCAATGACAACATCATCATTCTTGCAACACTATTTTCCTAATTCCTATCCTTCACATATCCACTTCTATCTCATTAGTCCATTCATTCACTCATAGTGTCCCATACATTGCTAGACATTGGGGGAAACTAATTTATCCTTCTTTAGAAAAAATATTGATATATGTCTTCTAGCTCTCACTTTGTGATATAGAAACCTTCCAAAAATCCTAAAAAAACAAATATCCTGAAAATCAAACAAAAAAATCTTTCAAATATTTTTCACCATCTCATGAATAAAATATTCCATCAATCTCCTCCATCAATATCAATATAAACAAACCCCATAAATCACATTTCACCTACACTCTAGTGTTTTATCAAACTATCTAATAGAATTTGTTCCTAGCGTGGATACACATATTGATCTATCTTATCTAGTCATCATCATCAAGATGTATCTATCCTAGTCATCATGTTGTTCCTATCTTAACAACACTATCCTTTTGATGTTATTATTTTCAATAATATTATCATGATCATCAATAAATCAATTAGATTAATCAACTTTAGCTTGGCTAGTGACAATCTCAAAATATCTTTGATATCCCTACACATCCATATCTCTTCATCATTTATCCCCATCATTATCATCACAATCCAAAAAATCCAAAAAACATCAAATAATCTAAAAAATTCAAAATCATTGAAACTTTCTAAAAATTCAAATCACTAAATCATCTACCATATCTATAATAATTTTCCATTTCCTAGACAAGACATCCAAGTAATAAAAATCTATTCAATACCCAAAGCCATTGAGAATTCATGAAATAACCATGAATAAAAAACTCCTATTAAACTATCTACAATCTATTGATTTATTGCCCAATTCAGCTTTAAACATCTTATCCAACCTATCATGCCTTAATGGATGCATCCTTCATACAATAGTCATTATTCATCTTGAGCACATATCTCTTGGCAAGAAAATCTAATGTTTGTTGATTTGTTTAGTTAGTTAAGTCTTTTTATTTCTTGATTTATCATGTTGTCCTTTTCCAACTTTCCTCAAGGATATCTTAAAATGATTAGAGGAGTAAGAATGGGGTAAATTCATTATTTTCATATGTCATGTTTGTGGAATATTTGTATGGATTACTAGGGCATGTGCATTCCTTGTGTGTGTTAGAATGGATTATGAATTGATAAACTTCATTTGTATATAATGCCATTGAATACCTTTTTCCACTAGGGATATCATATTATAAGATCATTCACCTCATATTTTGACAAGGTTCTATTATGTTTGATATAAATGAGGACAATCCTTCTTCTTTGCAATGTCATTGTCCATGCAAAGGATACCATTTGAAGTCACCTTGGTTTGTCATACCTTGGTGTACATATATCCATTTTCCACAATAATCTCTATGATGATAAAAAAAAGCACAAAAAAGAACAAAATAGAAAGCACACTATCTATCAATATTTATCGACATCAATCTATTTCCATTCATCCATCTCATTTATACCCATTTCATCTCATTCATTATCCATCCAATCATGTGATATCAATCAACAATAACCATTTCATCACTATCTTCTAACATATTAACCCACAATCTCATTATCTCATCTCACCCCACCTTCCTCCTCATCCATATCTTTCCATTTACTTCACCTTTATCACATATATCCAACCTTTTTTCCATCTCATTTATACCCATTTCATCTCATTCATTATCCATCCAATCATGTGATATCAATCAACAATAACCATTTCATCACTATCTTCTAACATATTAACCCACAATCTCATTATCTCATCTCACCCCACCTTCCTCCTCATCCATATCTTTCCATTTACTTCACCTTTATCACATATATCCAACCTTTTTTGAGAGTTTTACCTACAAAAATTGTTTTTTTTCCAACCTCTTGAGGGTGCATCCTACCTTCATTTCTTCATTTATTCATTCAACTAGGGCATTGCCATTGCAAATTATTTCATACTTTCTTTGGAACAATGCTATAAAAATGTATTTTCTGAAAGGGGCAAAATGTAGATGTACCTAAATTTGACTAACATATTTCTTCCAAAATATCAGCATTTTCAATCATTAGGTATCATTAATCTATCTTATGTATTTAATTGAATAATTTAATGATTTAATTAAATTATATATTTTATCACTTTTCACTATATTAATTAAATAATTAACATTATTTAATTGATTTACTAATTATTCCTCTTTCCTAGATTAATTAAATAATTTATTATTATTTAATTAATTCATTTCTCATTTCCCACTTCTCAAATTAAACAATTATTTTTTAATTATTTAATTTATCTATTTTTCCTCTCAACATTATCCTCTTTTAAAATAAATAAAATTGATAATTTTATTTATTTCCCCCTTTGCACATGTAATTAATAATTTATTTATTTATTACTTATGTATTTCCACCTCACCTGTCAACTCCCACTCACTTTTACATCACTTATAAATAAATTTAATCTTATATTTAAACTATCTTGTCTAACTCACAGTCACTTCCTATTCTCTAATCATTCAATCTACCTCACTACCTCTTACACTTAGTTCACTAAAATCATGTATTGAGTTAACTATATATCAATTCCTCTCATGGATTCTAAGCCATTTATTTTCTTAGTCTCTTGTCAAATCTCAATTATTGATCAATATCAAGAAATCTATATAAAAACAAACCTATCATTCATTAATTAGCTCCCTTGCTCCCTCCCAAATTGTTGCAAAGAAATTATGCTCATATTATCAAGTCTTTATGTTATTGTGCTACTAAAAATATGAGAGAAAATACTACAAAACCATTCTCTAAAGTGAAGAGAGGAGAAAAATGGAGCAAAGCAAAGGATTCTTGTAGGTTTTTGGTATCAGTTTTATGTGATTCTTTTATGTTTCATTTATATGATCTTTTGTTGATTTGATTATGGATTTTAATTATTTTTTATTTTCCATTAGATTTCCTAATCATTTTTCAAGGCATATAGGTGCATCAAGTCATCTATAAGTTCAAACTAGAAATGAAATCCCACTAAATTTGAAAGTCACATTTTGAAATTTGTATTTGACCATATAAAATACTTTTAGACTCTCTAAAGGCTTTCCCTAGTCCACAAAATTAAATTATTAATATGTTTTTTATGAAAAGAAAAAATGGGAGGTTTTATAGAAGGTTGAGATATCAAGGCATCCATAAGTCTAAATCAAAGGTGAAATTCCCAAAAACCTTTGGAAAACACTTCATGAGATTTTTTTTAAACACTTACCTAATTCCTTAACTTCTAAATATATGGACTAAACCCCCAAACATAAACTTATATAATATGTATAAGGACAATATTAAATTTAATGTAAGAAATATTTGGGACAAAAATGCAAAGGAAGAATTTAAGGGGTTTTGAAACTTTTCTAAAATAAAATAGGATGTGTGTATAATGTTAGGATTAAGTTGTCATTAACCTTATAAATTCTATGTATTTAATTAATCCTAATATTATTTATCAAAGATTCATAATGGATGAGGAATTCACCATGAATAGTAAATATTTTTTATCATCAAGGTTTAATTTTTACAAGTAATAAGTTATTATTTATCAAAAGATGATCTTGGAGGTTGAGTTGGTTTTGGGTGCCCAACTCCCCATGATGTTTTTTGGGATGGTTATAACACATCAACATGAAGGAAAAAACCACATTGTGAAATAGGACAAATTAGTTGTCTGTGTGCAAGAGATGAGTAATGAGTTTACAACATATATTTTTTGTGTACTAAATTCTTAGGTTTATCCAAGAGAATTTTTCAGATATGATAACCAACTTGGACACCCCATTTAGAGGGTAAAAATTTTATTAAGTAGGGGTTATGGTGGTAGAAATGTAACACTATGAGTTGGAATGAAAACTCTATTTCTAAGTTCTTAATGAGTGAAGATTGAAGAGGAGAAGGGAAGGATTGTATGTAATATTTATTCTTCAAAATAATATAGACTTGGACTTCTCTTCCTTGCAAAGTTTTTTTCCCTAAAATAGTTTCTCCATGCAAATAACTTATATACTATGTGTTTGTTCTTCTACTCAATATTTCTTTATGTCGTTGATTTACCTTCTTACAATCTCCATTTGGTTATGTACTAGTAAAATCAGATTTTATAGTTGAATCTAAACTCTTATACTAAATGTTAGAAACAAAGGTGAACACCTTTAAAATGGAAGTATTAGTGCATAACCAAATGGAGATTGTTAGTATGAGGTAAAAACTTGTGTACATGACAAAAATTTGACCATACTGACCTATAATTTACCATTAAAAATGATTGACATGATTTGTTACAACTGCTAGTTACACATTTTGAAGATATGAATTATTTTAATTGAATGATTTAGAAATATATTTGATTACAACCATTAGATGAGCTAATACAAGGCTAAGTTATTTGATAAAATACAAGTAATTGTATATCATAATCTACATATAGGTGTGATGATCTAACTCAAAACAATAAACTGAAACACAAAAGAGAAAAGTTAAAGATTTCAATTTTGATTCACAAATTTTACTGTCAAGAAAATTTCTTGATCCCAAGGCTCACAGATCTCAATATCTTTGGCCATTGAGATAATCATTTTACCCTCCTATTTATTTTCTTACAACAAATTGGACCTACTACCTTAATATTTTGAATTCCTTCATCTACCCTTCAGTCTAAATTAATTATACTTATTTATATACATTTATCCATTAACTTAAACTAAACTTTAAAAATTGTATATTGCCTTTTACATTGACATTTTAAATAAAATATAAACATATTAAAACTCTTAAATAAATCGATTCAATTATACACCAAACTTTATTAAAAAACAATTAATCAATTAGAAAAAAAACTATTGTTCAAAACATCTCATTTAAATAAGCCAATTCAATTATACACAAAATTTTATTAAAAAATATTAATTAATTAATTAAAAAAAAAATTATTATTCCAAACATCCATTTAAATTATTTAAAAAATCTCATTAAAAAAACAAAGATGTACCTGAAAATTTATTACAGTTTTATTGATCACAAGTAGAAAACCTACAATGGTGAAACCTAATCCCCTTCACTACAAAGCTTCAACAGAACTCCTGAAGAGTTCAAGTTATTACATATCACTCACTACAAAGCTAATGAAACGAAACTGTGTTAACTAAATTAGCCATTGAAAATCTGAGATCAAGTTATTCCATACCACTCACTACTCACTTATGTAAACAAAGCTAATGAAACGAAACTGCATTATCTAAATTACCCATTGACAATCTGATTTAAAACGCTCGTAGTGCTGGTGATATCTATTATAAGGTTTGTAGCCCTTGTTTGCACCTCTCCAATCAGATCTTTTATCCTCTGATCACTGTCGCTTTGCATTAACGGAACGCATTTTTTTGCCGAATCCTCCGTATCTGATAGAGCAGCAAGGGCAGCACCTGCTTTGCGCTTGTCTCCAGATCCATCATGCAACTGGGTCACTGCGCTATTCGCCTGATCGGTTACATGTTGGTAAGGATCCACACAATAGCTTATACTTTGGCTCTTAACATAATCTACGAGTGACTGGGCGTCCTGGGCCAGCGTTTGGGCTTGAATTAGGGCTGACATGCCCAAATTTGGATCGTCATCAGGATGGGCTATAGTGCTTGTTTCTCGTGCACTTCCGAGCATAGTATTTGGGCTAATCATTACGAAAACCAGGACTACTGCAACGTTAAAGAGTAAACGACCCATGGCTGCTTCGCGTATAACTTTCTCCCTTCTTTTGTTAATGGTGGGTATTACTGCACGATCGTTATCAACAAGACGATTAGAAGATTCTATTGCTGCACGATCGTTATCAAGAAGACGATTAGAGGTTAAAGAGTTCACTCCCTTAACTGCACTCTACTGTGCCCATTTATCGGTAGAGGTATGTAATAACCCTAAAGAGTAGAGGTACACTAGTCATCAAACCTGCAGAGTTCACTCCCTTAACTGCACTCTACTGTGCCCATTTATCGGTAGAGGTATGTAATAACCCTAAAGAGAGGGATGTAGTTTTATATATTATAATTTGAAAGTTTCGATTATTTCGTGGTACCAATAATTGAATTTACAGTTGCACATAAATATCGCGGCATGGTAGCAATAATTGAATTCGCAGTTGTACATAAATATCAGCTGGCAATAAAAACGGTGGAGCGATTTTGGTGGCAATGAAAACCTGACAAAAACCGGCATAACGACGAAAAATGAGAAAAAATGATGGACAATAACAAACGGAAAATGATAGGGTGAAAAAACCAACAAGAAACATTCAACCAGGAGATTTTTTTATCCGTCTTGCATTGCTTTTAGTGGTCTTTACACCGTTGATTTTAATAATTAGCTTGGCATTCTCAAATAGGACACGCCTTGGGCGTAAAAATTAAATTATTTCGCTGCCTTATTTTATTTTGAAGACTATTTCCACATCGTGCGTCTCTGTAGGTTGATCGCTTTCGGTGTGATTTTTTAATATGACCCATTTTGTGAATGTCTATTCACAAGCAATTTTCAAACGTTTTTTATACATTACTCTTCTTTCCAAGAAGGTACTGTGTATCTCAGCGTTTCTGTTTGATATATAACCCACTTTGTAAGAACAAAAGAAGCAGACATGTGCGTCATTTTCCAAAAAATAGTTTTCAATTTTATTGCTTGCCCAGCAAGAAAATTGGATTGCATTAGTTTTAAATTTTATTATTGTCATTACTCACAACCTTTCCACACTTATGCGTGTTTCAAACATATGGAATACCTGTTATTATTATTTAAATGGTAGTGTTGAATTAGTGAAAGATAGGAAGACTGCTTTAAAGAATAGAAGGGGTAGAAATGGTAAAGAAATTTAATTTCTTAATAGATGATGTAGAATTTATTGTTGTGTATCATTTGTTGGTATTTAAATCTTGCTTGTAATATAAGTTGTATAGAAAATAACATGTCTTTAATATATGTTAAATTGGTATTGAAATGAATTCTATATGATGAGACATAGTGATAGAAGATAGAAGATTGAAAATTAGTATTAAATTATAGATCTTAAGGTCAAGATGTTTGAATTTGGAGTAGCTAATTGCTATGGACAAACTGTTCGCTTTCAAATTTTTTCTTTTTTTCTTTTTTTTTAAATCTATGATCCTAACCAACAAATTTGTGATCTTATCTAGAGCAAAATTGGGTCTTTGATAGCTATATTGAATGCTCACATAGTGTTAGTTCAAGTAAGGATACAATGCATGTTAATTTTCTTATGCAAGTTTATTGTTGGTTGTATCAAAGATTGTGATATTGCAATGCATGTTTTGACAATACACATTAATTGGCATAGGGAGGTTGAGTTTTTGTTGATGTATGTGAGTGGATGACTAATGAAACTTAAATGTATGACTAATGAAACTTAAATGTACCTAAATTATAGGACCTAAGAATGTCTAAATGCCCAAGGATGATGTCTTAGAATACGTGACCCTAGGTGCATGATTTTAAAATTTTGATGCCCATTCCAACAATTAGCAATTAAATCCATAAAATGTTAGTCTTAGAATGTGAAAATTTAAATTTGAAACTAGAGGACAAGTTCGTTCTAATGATATTATCTTAATGATAGGATCACAAATTGTGATTATGTCCTGGGTAAATAAAATACTAAGAACTTGATGAATGGTAATCTAAACATAGAAAATTGCCATATCTAGGGGATGGGTTAGGTCTTGGGCTACTCAACACACCAAAGAAGTCAAACCATGTGTTGAAATCACACATACAAGACATCAATCCAAATTAATATTTATTAGATTAGAAAAGTATAATGGTGTACACTTTTATGCTCTTCAAATGTGGAAGGAGTGCAAAAAATAATGAGTTTACATGCTAAAGTAGAAATATACAAAACCATAAGCTATTGTAAAGAAAATATTTTCTAAGTACAAGAAGCTAGATGCTATTAAAAAGTTATGTACCATCTATAAAATATTTGCTTGAAATAAAAATAGAATTATTCGATAATAATTGCACCATGACTTTTTACTACAAAGGAGTGAGCATATAATGAGCAGAGGGAAAAACATAAAATGATAACAACTCTCGCAAGTTCTTAGTTATTCCATAAATGATTTCATTCCATTGCTAAAGAACAACATTAAAATAGAAATTGTTGTGCCCTTAGCACACACGCCCCGTTCGGAATGGGGACCCTCTTTTCTTTCGCCTCATCGGGTCTTTCGGGGCCGCCTCATTTTGCGTGCCCCTCTTTTTTGATGTTTCGCATGGTCGATGTTGCTCCAAAGTTCCATCATAAATCGATCATGCCTCCACTTTTGGTTTTCTGCTGCCTTCCGGGGCCTCGGGGAATCCCTTTGGCATTTTGGCCCTGAACGGCCATGGGCCCCTCTGGGCCCGGGCCTCCGGGGTTCCCTTTTCGGGCTTCCCCTTTGCAATTGCCGTCCTTTGCGGTGTTCTTCGGGTGACTTTCCGCTCCTCGGGGTCTGCCCTGCCGCCCTCCAGTTGAAACTCGTCAAAGGTTTTTGGGGCGGCGCCTGCCCCTTCAGGCCCTGGGCCCGGGAAGTTCGCTTCTGAACTTCCGTCCCAGGCTCACCGTCTGCGACGGCGACCCTCTGGCGGCCTCCCGCCCCTCGGGCCCCGCCTGGGTTTTTTCTGTCGGTGCTTTAGTTTGTCCTTGCCCGCCTGCCGTGGGACTTTCCGGGCCCGACCATCTGGAGTTCCGTTCCTGGAACTCCATGACAGTTATGTCGTCCTTGACGGCGGATCCCTGCCAGCTCCTCGAACTCTGGGCCCCGAACCTCTCGCCGCCGCCGTCGCCCGATCAACGCGAAAACCTTACGGTGGTCGTCACCTCATGTCTTCCCAGTCGCCGGGCCCCGGAGTCACCACCACCGCCACCGACCTAATTTCAAACTCACCAACCTTTCCTGCGGCCGTACGATCATTTATTGCGGGTGTTAATGGCGGTTGGGTATAAAATGCCCAACCCGCCCAAGTCTTTTTCACAAGCAGGAATTGGAGTGAATTGGATAGACCATCATCTGGAGCCCACAGCGATTAGCAGCGTCATGATCGTCACCATCAACTTCACTCCGTCGATCCCCGGTAGATTTCACGTCTCCCCGCTCTGCGTACTTGACGTAGGCAATCGGTTGCCCTCCCGTACATGTTTTTCATGATTTTCAAAGATTTAATCAAATGAACAAATAGTTAGGGTGGCATGAAATCGAAGAACATCAATTCGCACGCCAAACCCATGTGGAAAAAAACCTAGCAAACACCCAAAATGCCCTCCTTGCCAAATCGGGACCTCTCCCTGCCGCGGTTGTTCTTTGCACAGGGAAAATGTCCCTCCCGGCCCCGAAACCCACCTTAGCCGTTGGAATTCAAACTTCAAAACACTCGCCAACAGAAATTCTCCTTGCCGGCCCCGGTTGGTCGGGTTTCCCCCCTTGGACTTTCGTTGAACTTTCGCCACGTTTGAACTGCCAAACCACCCTGCCTCCCTGGCTACCGGCTCCCGGTCTCTGCTCCGCCGTGATGGCTTGAAACCTGGCCCGCATCCTTTGCTCTGCCCGGGCCCGGACCCTCGGGGATCTGTCTCTGGAGTTCCCTCAGAGGTCCGCCTTCTCCGAACGGCGAGCGTCGCCCGGCGCCCCGCCCTCCGGGCTCCGCCGTCGCTTCGGTCTTTTAAAACCCTTGGGAGATTAAAATCGTCTATCATTTTTCCTTCGGGCCCCGGACGGCGGGCTTCCCTATAGCTTTTTCTGTTCTCGCTGCGCTATCTTCCGGCAAACTTGCTTATGCCACCCACCCCCCGGACACCGGCCTTATTACCGTCGTTGGCTAGTCTTTCGACACGACGGCTTTTGCGTCCCCGGGCCCCGGCTCCCAGACTTCCGTCTACGGAAGTCCGTGGATCTCCTGCCGGCAGAATCTTCGCCCTGTCCGCCCGGTTGTCGGAACCCGGGCCTCCTTTTGCCATGTAATCTTGCCAAAACTCCTCACTGCCGTGGGACCTTCCGGGCCCGGCCATCCGGAGATCCATTCCTAGAATTATGTGATGGTTTCGTTGTCCCCGACGGTGGATCCCTACCGGCTGCCCGCCCTCCGGGCCCCGGGCCACTCCTTGCTGCCGTGGGACCTTCCAAGCCTGGAATTCCGTGACGGTTCCGTTGTCCCCGACGGTGGATCCCTACTGGCTGCCCGCCCTCCGAGCCCCGGGCCACTCCTCGCCGCCGCCGTTTAAATCAATGAAAATCTCACGGCGGCCGGCGTGTCACGTCTTCCCGGCCTCCGGGCCCCGCCACGCCAAAAGCCGCCAAGCCTAAACGATAAGCGCACGCCGGCCATCCTTCGGCCCCTCAGACCCCAGCCCTCGGACTTCCGCCGCCGGATTTCTGCCCGTTGTCCGCCATTGCCAACGGCCATCTCCTGACAGCTTCCTGGCTTGAAATCTCCGGTCCCCCCTTAGATCGATCCAAACAAACTCAAACCTGGAATCTAGCCTCGACCCACATTCCAAATTTTTCTCTTCTCCATCATGGGCCTCCTAAAACATTAAAATTTGGCCAAGAAGGGTCTCCAGGAGCTTTTCGTTGCATTTTCCCTTCTAGACAACATTCCTGCCAGAGAAAGTCCGGCCCTTTAGGCCCGGATTGTCCAAATGCCCTGAAACGAAGATCGATAATGTCTAGAGTTAAGATTTATGATATATTTGATTGATTATTTAGAAGTTATTTTCAAAATATGGACTAACATGAACGCTTTTGATGTTTTGTTGCACTGACTTTGCCATTGCTTGCAGAATATATGGAATCAGCTGCAGGAACTTCAGGGGCCTCCGCCGAAAAGGACAAGGGCAAAAAGTCAGGAAGGACCCCTTAGGGGAAAGAAGACAAGGATCAAATGAAGTACCAATTCTAGGGTGAGCCGCTCCACTCAAAGGTCTCAACGGACTGGAAGGAGATTTCAGATACAAACATTGGTCAGGTGGACATAGATGAATTCACTCAAAGGGTCAAGGTCAACCCTACAACAAAGAATGTCAGACTAATACGACAGAGTGGAATCACCAAGGCTGTCGGTTTCCCTCCCTCTCTCTTAGCACCCGAACTAGTGATGGCTTGCCAAGAAGCCTATCAAACTGACACCAGGACGATTGTGGATAAGGAGGGGAACATCCTCACAGACATGTCGCTAGAGGGTATTACCAAAACATTTCACATTCCCACGTTCCCACAGATGGAGGTCCCCACGTTAGAACAATGCCAAGCGACGTGGGATGCTAATCCGTCAGGGTGCAAGAAATCTATCAACCTCCTTTGGCTTAAGGAAAAATGGGGCAACACTGCGAAGGTTCCCCAAGAACTCTTCCGTAGCAATTTCCACGAGGACTATCACGACCTGGTGACCATGTTGAGTAGGGTCATGGGTCTCCCAGCAGCCGCCTACTTCCAGGAATGGATGGCCTATTACATCGAGCAGATCCTGCGAGGGAATGAGGACGCTTCAACCAAGGTCTCATTCGACTGGGGAAGCATCATTAGCAATTGCTTCCATGAGTAGTTTGTTAACGTCAAGAAGAGTTCTAAGTTCTACATGACCTCTTATCTGGTGTACTCCCTGGCAGGTCAAAGACAATACAGCGGGTTGTTTGTAGTGCCCGATCAGGGGCATAAGCAAGGGCTCAAACCATTTGACAAATACCCTCAACTCCAATACCGCAACTTCAAAAAGGAGTACTGTCGGGTCAATGACGCCTTCATTGGCCATATCATCAGATTGATCGCCGGGGACTTCGAGAGGAGGGTCTCCCACAGCGCCAGGGCACTCTTAAAAGAATATGCCTTCCTGTTCATCCAGTTCCCCAAGTTTACCTACATCCGGGCCCAGGGTTTCACGGAACGGCCAAATAAGTTGCCACGATACCCAAATGACAGGATCATCCTCCTGGAGCTTTCTCGACAGCTCCAACACATCCAGGTCATCTTCAGCAATAAACATATAGCGGGGATCTCCTACCCCATGACCCTCGGCTAGGGCCTATATCAACTACAGACTTCTTAATGTGCCAGCAACTCTGAGAAGGAGCTCAAGGATTACAATTTTGACTGGTACACTGCTCACCCGCTGATGGATCCACATGGCCACATAAGGAAGGCACTGGGGCCAGCATATGCCCACCAATACCACATTAAAGATTTCTGGGCAGATTGCAAAGACGACAAAGAGGTACGCATGAGGCACTACATGCGTATGATGGTATTATTCCTAAGAAGAGTGCAACTGTTCCAGGTACCGGACCAAGTCGAGGAGGACGAGTCCACGATCATACACCCAAGGTACCCTGTAGTTGCTAACCTTCCAATACCATTGATTGACTGGGACAAACAAGAGGTTGATGACCTAGATACCATCACCCAGCCAATCGTAACTCGTACTAAGGAGTGGGTCGATGGGCAGGTGGCGCACCTAAAGCGAGAAGGAGTAGTCCTAACATATGAAGGGCTCAAGAGCGAGCCAAGTACCACGGAGGACGTTGCTGCCACCACATCAACTGGTGAGACCTCCAAGTTTCCCCCTGTCACTAGGTCCCAGAAAAGGAAAGGAACGGAGACCGCGCAGTCTACAGATCCCAAGGAGCAAGCAAAGAAAGAAACGGGAGGATCATCTCCCAAAAGGCTCAAGCAGACAGTGGCTACGACAAAATTGCAGCCTCCCTTGCTTCTCCCTCCCCCTCTTGGTGCACTGCCCGCCTCCCAGGCTGCGGTCGCCTCATCTCCGTCGGCGATGGACATTTCTGTCCATCTTGCCCCTTCGCCCCCGGCCGGGTCAATGGTCATCATTGATTCCTCTTTTGGCATGACCACTCCTCCTTCCTCTGCCACCATGTCTCCAATTACATCCCTCCCTCTGGCAATAATAACATCACCTGTTCCCTTTGCCACTATACCCGAGGCTCTTATGAGGCACATGCAGAGTCTTCCCCCTGAGCTCTCACAGATCCTAATGGACCCCGCTCTCCAAGCAGCCCTCACCCAAGGCCTCGCAACAGCTCAGCCTTCATAACCGCCAACAGGGCCGCCAACCATGGAAGCCACAATGCAGATTTCAAAAGAGTTGGAGGAGCGACAGCAGGAAGCCTCGAAGCCTATTAAGGAGGAGGCCGATGAATATTATGAGCACCCTGAGTACGAGCGCTGAACCATCGATAGGGTGGTCTATGAGGAGGAGGAGACAGGCTCTTCCGAGAGCGGAGATGAAGAGGATGGCTCGGGTGCCAAGGAAATCATCCAAACATTTGATGATGACCTTGAGGAGGAGTTGGCGTAGCAACCAAAGGATGTTGGGGAGGAAGCAGAAAATTCACCACATGGTGAAGAGGGGCAGCCACCGGGGGAGCAGCCAGAAAAGGATTTATCTGTGGCTAAGGCCCATGATGTCACGAGCCCCGAGGCCGAGGCTACTGAAGAGAAGAAAGGAGAAGAGGCAGCGAAGGAAGAAAGTCCCATCCAGTAATTGTCCACCAAACTGTCTGTCAAATGCCTCGTATTCATTCGTGACTCCGACGAAGAGGAGGAGGATGCTACCAAAGAGAAAGAAGAACCTCAAAAGGAGGAGGCAGAGGTCTTGCCTCTGATTGAGAAGGGTGAGGGCAGCCATGATGCGCCCAGGGATAAATCCGTTATGCCCGATTAGTTGGAGAAATAACTTGAGAAGACGACTCCTGTTCTGAAGGACCTAAGGGCGAGATTGGAGGCCATCTTGGCTTGATCCCTGAGCACGACAAAGAAGGAGAAGAAGCCCAAGGTCCGATCTAGGATAACAATGGATGCTTCTAGCTCCTGAGCGGCACAAATTGCAATGCCTACAGTTGGCCAAACGGGGGTGAGCTATAATATCTCCACCATTGACTTGGGGACAGCAACCAGAGAGCAAAAGGTCGAGCACCTTGAGGAGTCGGTGGCCACGGTGGTGCACCTGATAAAGCAGGACAAGGTCTCCAAGGATGAGCTCAAAGCGCAGGTTGCTGCCCTAACAGACTACATACAGCAATGGTCCTCAGTAGACAACCTGCCCACCACCTCCACAGCTGCACTGCAGTTGCTCTCCAAAGAACAGATTGACAAGATGGAGAGAAGTAAGAACTTGGAGAAAACCACTGAGGATTGGTTCTGATAGGTTGCATACATTAGAAACATGGGAATCAGCAGGGCTGTGCGGACAGCCAACAAGTTCTTGGACCTGATCCAGTCCCTGGAGAGCATGAAGAGACTTTGCACTAATTTCCCTGCAACATACGACTCCACCCTCTCGAGAATTGAAGCCATCCTTCAGATGCCTGAGAACACGTGGGAGGAGAAGCTAGAGCTAAAAAAGGAGGATCATTGGCTGGTGGATGTGTGGCGCAAAGACCTCGTCAACCAGAAGGAGAGGTTGGAGCAAATCCTGAATAGAGTGGATCCAGATGTTGAGTGGATCAAAGAAATCCGGGCGGAATGTGTTGAATACCTTAAGTTGATGATGGGCTATGATATTCCCACGGTACAAATGGATACAGAAAAGATCAAGCCATACTTCCAGGAGAAGATGAATGATGGGACGGCTGGAGAAATCACAACGAAGTTACTGAGTTTTGCTACCCACGCCTTCGACCGATCAGAGCTGTTCAGGGACCAGGGCTCGAAGTATGATGAAGATTGGAAAAGGCTAGAAGAGAACGCTAAGGAGTGGAGCTATCAGGCGTTAAGATGCGAGTTCCTCGAGATAGACAAGCTCCAGGCCGTCATCCTCAAGTACATAGAACACGCAACTTCCGAGGAGCAAGAGGGCAGCCCATCCAAAAAAGAAGACCTTCTTAAAGAGTAGCTACAGCAAAGAAAACAGCAATCAGCTATAGGACAAAAGAGCTATAGTGCCACCCACTAGAAGACAAAATAGGGAAGAGACAAAAATGTATTTTAAATTGTAAATCTATTTGGGGGTAGGTGAAACCCTATTTTGTAATGAATCTTGGCCACATAATGAGAATGAATCTTGGCCATTCATTTAACTTTTTGAAAACTATAAATAGAGCACTCCCCTCATTTGCAAAAGTGAGAGTTGAGTTGTTATAAAGGCATGCTACAGAAATTTATAAGAAATATCATTGACTTGGTGTATTTTCTTGATTTCTCTCATGTCATTTGATTCATTTCTCCAATATTAGATGTTTAGCTTAGATTTTATTGCTGTTTAGTTAGCTGTTTACTTTATTTGGATAAATCTTAGGAATACTGTTGGGTGATTGTGAAAATTCCTGCCTAGTTGATGATCCCTTAGTCCATACTTTTTGTTGTTTGCTGAAGGTAGATAGCTATGCAAAGTTAGCCTGGACTTAATTTTAAAGTTGCTCCAAACTTCCATTTTGATTCATGCATGTATGTGGTGGATGAAAGATGAAATATCTGCAGCCCTTAGAAGATAGCACAATTTCCATGATACTGTGAAATCCCTGGTTAAGTGGGATATTGTTTTGAGGAATTGTCCATTGTAGGAACTCCATTGTCACTATTCATAGCAAGCTTCAGACTTAGGAACTTTTCCCCTCCTTCGCCCTTTTCCTTCCTTTTTTAGTAAACTGACCTATGTTAAGGTTCATTGCACATTGTAAAGCCAAATCCAACAACTAAATGGAGTCCAAGATTGCTGTTTGAACCTATAGCCAATGCATAATTGCCTTTATCCTAAGAACTCCATTTTAAAATCCAACTTCATGCTTTGTGTCCACACTTTGTATTTTCTGTAAGACCGCCTTGTGATTCCAGCAAATCACATCAACTATTGAGGTATCTAAGCACTGTCATGACCTGACATCTAAGAGACCTTGGGATAGTGTTCTGCAATTCAATTGTGGGAGATTGTCTTTCAAGAGAGGTAGTGCGCCTATGCACTACCTGTATTGAGAAGTGCATAAAAACACCATCAACAGAAATGTCAACAACTCCTCAAACCAAAAACCTTAATGATTCACTCAAGAACAAACCCTTGAGATTCCAATGCAAAATGAGATTGAAATATAGCAAAGGGGATTGTCCTAAAGGCTGAAAATAGATAAGAGGGGTTCACCACCAAGTATAAACTTGAAAAATTCAAGTTGTTTGAAAACACAGTGTGATATGCAAAATGACATAGAAAATGACTTAGAAATGCAAATAAAGCAAAAAAAAAAGCTATAAAATAGAGAGTGTGCACCTAGAAATGTGTTGAAGACTGGAAACAACTCTGAAATTCTAGAATTACTACTTTTTAGACATAGTGGGACTCATTCACCATTCCAGGCGAATCAATCCTAATTCTGGAAAACTACCCCAAAGCCTGTTTTAGCCAAATGGTTATCCAAATCCATAAAAATCTCTAAAAAATAGGTACAGTGGGACTCATTTGCCACTAACGGAAAATGAGTCCACTTTGACTTTTCTGGAAACTCAGAAGTGGAATTGGTAGCTCTTGGTCTTCTCTTTCTATTCCTCTAGGTGTCCAGATCTAAAACCCTAATTTTTGAGACTGTAAGTAACTTTTTGTGAAGATTTTGACCTAGAAAATAGGGAGATGAGTCCAACAAGTTTGAAACCTATTCTTCAATCATCTTCAAACCTCTAAAGCACCTAGATCTACAATCACACAAGGAAAGAGAGAGAAATGTTGGTTGTTAGGGGATAGGGATTTGCCTTGGTCAAACCCCATTTAGGTAATTAACCCAAAATGATGAAACAAGATAATGAAGCATGAATATGAATTAATGAAATTAGAAACTTGCCATGATGATGAATCTTGAATTCTTGCAACAATGGATGATGAATATGCCCTTGAATGCCTTAGAAGTGATCTTGAAAGTTATCTTGATGACCTTGTGAAAACTTGAAATGCCTAACTCTTGCTTGCTTGACTTGAAAACCTGAATACCTTATGAAACAATGATTTGAGGGCTTGCTTATATAGGTAAGGCACTCAAATTTTCATTAATTTGATCTCAATTTTTCCTACTCAAACTTTGAAAATAGCTCAAATGGGAGTCATTCGCCATCCTAGGTGAATGGGTCCCACCTAGATGGGACTCATTCACCCAAGGTGGCGAATGGGTCCCATAGGGCCATTTTGCTAGCTAAAGTGTCAGAGAGTGCATAAATTAAGTTCATATGTTGATCTATTTAGGTTTTTGATAAAAATAAGCCTCAATATGCATAATATGGGGTCATAGGGGCCTAATAATCATGATATAAGGATCATAAAAGCAAGAGAGCCAAAAATTTAGTGTGAATAGTGTGAATAAATACACTTTGCAACACTAAATTAAGGAAAATTTAAGTCTATTTAGCTTAAAAGAGCCCCAAATCCCATGTGAATGTGTAAAATGTACATTACAACACTAGATTAGGTCCACTTGATTTACAAGCCTCCCAAAATCTATGTGAAAATGTAAATAAACACATTTTACAACACCAAATTAGCGCAGAGTTAAGTGAATATAGCTTTAAAAGGGCCCAAGACCTAATGTGGATGTGTAAAACACCTCACAAAACTAGATCAAGGCATCATTAAGTCCAATTTATCTTTAATTAATTTCCATATCAAGTGTGAAAATGTTTGAAGATCCATTTTTATATGCTACACATTCAATCATCTCTAGATTTTTTGGTGCACATAGTCCTTTCTGTAGCTTTCTGTTTTGTTTCATTTGCATTTCTAAGTCATTTAGTGAAGGTTTGCATTGAATTAGGGTTTAGCATTACATCTTACATTTCAACTTGCATTACAATTCTCTTTCCAAGTTCTTTCTTGGTTGTGAACCCCTCATTAGTTTACAATCAACCCCTAGTGTGAAGCATTTTCCTTTGCCTTGGTCTTTCAATCTTCTATTTCTTTTATTTTGGTTGCTGAAATATTTGGACAAATAAAAGGCCAGTATGAAAGGCGGGCAATGCGCCACCTGGTGGCTGCACGACTTTCCTTTATTGTTTTCTTTTTGCAGGAGGGCCCAGGATATGCATCTTCATGGTGGATGTTTTCTCCAAAAAGAATTTTGGAAAACATGAGGTCTTCGACCACGTGGTGTGCCACCGCTTCACTACAGGAAGATTGCGTCTCTTGCAAGATAATATCTTTTGAGGCCTATCGTAGCTTGTTGGCTTTTCTTTTCTTGGTTGTTGGGAGAAAAGCTTTGATTCGGTGCTTTGAGGTGATGTGATTGGCTGGTCCAATTCTCTTTCCAAGGTGATCCCACAATACTGGTTTATAATTTTTGGCCAAATTGGACACTGAAATAATTTTTTCTAACAACTCCTCAAACCTTTTCTCATTCTATTAAAACTTGCCTATATTTAAATACGAGAATAAACAAAAAAAACATTTAAAAATATTCACATTTATTAAACTTGACCATATTTTATTTCAACTTCACAAATTTCTAATTATACTACTACAAAGGAAAGTACTAGCCACTATGTGGCACTTGTTTCTTCCTTGAAATAGATAAAAGAATTTAAACATAAAAGAGAGAAGGGAAAAAAATAAAAATACAAGGATCAAGAGATGGGTTTTCAAAATTATTTCTAGAAAAAAATTAATCTAATAGAGGAGAGAAAATTTCGTAAAATGGAAGACAAGAAGCCAAGAGAGAAAGGAAACCCTCATTAGTTTACAATCAACCCCTAGGACATCCCTATTGCAAGATTTATTCCTCCTTTACATTGAGATCTTTAGGGTTTCCCTTTAATGTAGTAAGTGGAAAGTGGGTATGCTCTATGTACTAAGTCATATGATATCATTCAAACCCCATTTTTCCTATACCGCATTTTGGTGACCTTGCATTCAAAACATCATAATTCTAATTTGGAGTGCATCATCATCCTATATTTGGCTTGCATTAACATTGAATTAAAGTTTGCATTAGTTAATTGGCATTCTAGGGTTTTCAAATTTTTGCATTAGTGAAAGATCATATAGCTTTCTTTTTACATCTCATTTCACTGGAAATCATAGAAAATCTACATTTACACTTAGAATACAGATCATACAACATAAAAAGCATAAAAATTAATTAAAAAATTCTAAAAATCTTGAAAAAAACTCCCTATTGGGACTCATTTGTCACTTTGGATGAATCAGTCCCTATGCACATTTTGTATTGCATTTTTTGACATTTAAAGCTCTATCTCTGAGCTTCTATTTACTATTATTACCTCTTTGTTTCAGTTTGTAGAGCTTTTGTTTTATTCAATTCATTGTATCTAGTTTAAATTTGTTCATCTTGTGCATTGCTTAAATTCAAAATTACATTTGGAGCATCTCATTTCACATTGTTGCATATTTTAGAATCTGAAATTTTCATCATGGATATGTGCTTTGTTAAGCTTTGTATGTCCTTGAAGTCCTTAGTGCATGTGTCAAGTTGTGCTTTTGGAAATGACCCTAATGAAATTAAACTCAATCATGCTCACTCAACTCTTAATGCATTTCCTCGTGATGTTGACATCATTAGAGAAGATGATGACAATATGAATAAGTTCCTAAATGATTTTATTAACAACTTTGAAGTTAATGCATCTTTTTATCCATCAATGAAGCAACCAACACCCCCTATAATACCACCTCTCAAGATGTTTGGACACTTACACCCTGAAACTAAGAAAAGAATTGAGCCTAAGTCCCCTCCAATAGGTGAACCTAGTTCCTCTAAGCAAGAAAACACTCAACCATTCTATGTTAGCGAAGTGACAGACACTCCTATCTACCTAGAGGAGACATATGGAAAAGGCCTTACAATCTTGACTAAACAAGGATGTGACACAACAAGTGAACATGAAATTTATCAACTCCTAGAGAAAATACCAACTGAAGAAACCAAAGGGATAGGATATCAAGATCACCCTCTCAACATAAGTTTTCCTAAAGAATACCTAAGGGTTTGTAGTGATGGTACATTGGTCTTAGATTCTCCTCTTGATATAAATGTCCTTCCTAAACAACAACCAATGATTCATAATGATGAAAAGGATAATAGGACCACCTTAGGTCCTCCTCCTCAACATTCAAATAGAGAATTTGGTGAATCTAGCAAGCACAAGAGGCCCTACAAACTAAAGAAATTATAATTCCCTTGTCCACCACTTGAAAGTAAAAGAAAATTACAAATACTTCTAAACCAAGGACTTATACTATTGCCACCTATGAAAGAAAAGCTAATACTATATCCTAAAAATTCAAATGTTCCACATTGTCGATACCACAGAACTCTTGGACATAGTACTAATGAGTGTCATACATTCAAAATCATCTTGACTAAATATCACTTTGATAATGATAATTGTCATCCAGTGATTGCATAACATACCCTTCCTACCCCTCGTCATGTAATAGTTGTAAAATCTTGAATTCTCAGGATTGCATGATCTTTTCCATCACTTACCTTGGCTCATTCTTTTCTTGCACTCAGTGGGGGCAAGAGGTAGATAGCCTTGTCCTAGTAACAAACTCATCATTGTCCCTTAGGCTAGTTGTCTACCTTTCATTTATACAGACTGAGATTGGATGTTGATGACCTTCTTTAGGTTGACTTGCATGTGCCTTACTAGTCTTTTGCATTATTTATTTTTCTTTTTATGATTGCATCTGTCTAATGTGATCCCCTGTAATGTTCTATTTCAACTCTCTCCTTGTGAAATTCCTCTATGTGTACCTTCATTCTTCTCTATGTCATACACCTTTTATCTTTTCACATTTTATCTTTTCTTGTGTCTTGTGTTTTCCTTTTGGGGATGATGCAAGGTGTCGAGACATTCTTGTATCTTCCATATTGACCCGAAATATTTTTCTTTGTTTTCTCTCTCTTTGTGTCATTCTTTTAGTTCTATGTGTATTTGGGGAATTATGATAGTTCTGAGCTCTCTAAAAATATTGTAGCAAGAACATATTGACCCCAAATCCATAGATCCCTTATGTGTTTGGATTTTCATTTTGGGGGCAACCCCTCTCTTTTCCTTTTCTTTTGCATGACATAGCTTTACTTGGAAACATATGACTTGGCATTGGGATTTCCAAGTTGGCTCTCATTTCTTCTTTATTATTGTTTACATTTATCATTTTATACTTTAAAGTAATTGCTCACAGTATAGTGTTTAGTAATTTCTTTAAAGCACGGGGGCATACATTGGCATTATTCTTTTGCATTTTTCTTTTCATGGTTCATGGTGCAGTCTTCTTACTTTATACGATGTTTTTCCTACTTTGTGGATAACATTAGGTGTGATGTCCTTCAAGAGAACGATCTCTCTCAACATATTATATTCATCTTAGTGGCTTGATGTGATGCACTACATCCCTTAAGTTATGAATCTTCTTTTCTTTGATTGGTCCTCTCTTGGAGAAATTTGGCATAATGTTCCCTAAGTTAAGACCTCACATGAACTAAGTAAGACTACCTTGAACATTTCTTATTTTTGCATTTGCATTTTCAGTTATATGGCCACCTTGCATAACATAGCTTGCATGCCTATAGAGCCATCTTGTTTGTTCATGAGCTCCAAGCATACAAATTTTTGCTTGTCTCATGAAGCTCAAAATCCATTTGTTGTGTGGCACCTTATTAAAGTTATCAAGGGGTATAGCTTTGGTAATCTTTTGATGGGAATCCAAATGAGGGCATGAATTTCCCTTAGCCACTAGCGTGTGTGTGAGAGCTCATACCATCCATGAGTGTATGTTGCTCACCTTCTTGGACTTCTCACCTAGCAGACAACATACATATAAAATGCATGTAATTTTTTTTATTAATAATACCTAATACAAAGATAGAAAGATATATTTATTGATTATAGGTCCTAACATGTCCTAAAATCTTTATATGAGAAAATTGTTTTTGCATTTGGAAGATAGGTTCCTGTGTATTTTTTAGTTGCATTCCATGACATTGGACTAGGGGGCTTGGCATCAGTACATAGGAAAATATAATGAACTACTTTGTATTCATCAATACCAGGCATGCCCTCATATGACCAAGTGAAAATATCAGGATGAGAATGCAATTAATCAACATGTTGTTTAGACTCTTCCGAAGAGAGACATTGTTTGATCTTAATCACTTTTTTAGAGGATTTAGGATCTAGATGAGAACATAAAAAATATCCCCTTTAAGGAGAGTACTACTATCTTCAAGATGAAGTGTAGGAATACTATCATCCATATGAGATAAAGGAGGCTTCTCATTGATACTCATAATAGATTCTCCAAAATATGCTTGTTTGTTCAAGCAATACGAGAATCATCATTTATGGTGATAAGAAGGTAAGTGAGAGTAGGCACCTAATAATTCTTCTAGAGCACTTCCTCTAAAGAGAATACATCTAGAGGAAATTCTTTAGATTCTAACTTGTTTTCAATTAACTCAGGATGCACTAATTCAAGAGAAGGAGGTTTGGTGGAAATCATGTTAACATTCAACCATGGTTTCACCTTAGACTTTGTATGACGGTATCCAAGTCATATCTTATACCCACGAGAATCAATTCTATGGGGACTTTAATTCCTTTTTCATTACATCCACAACCTTTACTTCCATAACGATGTTTAGAAAGGAGATGGAAACCTAGACCATAACATGTTTGCAATTCCTAGGAAGGACGAGGATCAACGTAAAGAGTGTCATCCCAACTACGAGTATCACACTTAGGAATGTAATCATCTATTGTCTTAGTAGTGATGCAAACACTAGCCTCCTTAGTAGAAGTGTAATTATCTTCCTTAGCAAAGGTGTGATCATCCTTCTTAGCAAGAGCATGATCATTTTCCTTAGTGGAAGGACAATAAGCTTTCTCGATAAAGGTGTATGAGATTGTTAGAATGTCTAGCTGGATAGGATCTACTTTGTACTCCCCAATAAATTATTTGGTAAAGTCCAAGGATCCCCAGTCGTCACCAAGACATGTGTTCGATTCAAAATAAGAGGTAGAAAGGATAGACTTAGGATTCTCTTCTTTGGAATGATCTTCAATAGGGACATCCATCTTAGGGGTAACCTTTATAACAGGTGCCACAGGAGTAGATTTCAATGTATTAGAAGATAATGAAGGGATAATTTTCTTAAGAGTTGGAGCAACTGAGGCTTGACCAACAACTACCATTTTACACAAGTGTATAGCATCAAGGTCAACCTTGATTGTAATTACTTTATTATTAGCAACAATTTTCACAAAACGATGCAAGGTAGTAATGATTGCTCCCAAAGCATGAATTCATGGTATTCCCAAGAGAATATAGTAAGGTAATGGACTTGGCATAACATATACAAGGGTGAGTATGGTAACAGGTCCCAAACTTAAAGGAAATATTATCATGCCTAAGGCTTGTTGATTGGTGTTTTGAATCCACAAATGTACAAAGAAGAAGCAACAAGGGAAGAAGAATCAATCTTAATTTTAGGTAATAGGTTGATGTTACATACATTGAGAGCCGAGCCAATATCAACAAGAGCACACCTAATACCAATGATGTTAATATTAATTATTATAATTAGAGGATCCGCCTTCTTCTATAATTCCAAAGGTAGGAGCTCATGTGGATAGAACATAATATTCAGTGAATCTACATGAATATGATCTATTAGCGCATTAACATCTATCGACCTAGTGGAGGAAGGAAAGAGGATCTTTTGCAAGGCTTCCTAAAGCATACCTCAGTAAATTGAAGCAGTTTGAAGCAAATCTCAAAGTGATATCTAGGCAACAGTAACACAAAGTTGCTCAACAAGATCATACTCATTGAGTGGCTTAGCTATAGGTTTAGGTTCTTAAGGAGGGCTTGGTTGAGAAGGTGGTAGAGAAGTAGGTTGGTTTAATTTTTTTTATTCTTCTAGTGATATAAGTGTGGGCTACTGCTCTATATAAGAGGAAGCCTTAGATTGTATAAACCTTGTACAAAGGTCTGGCATGCCATTTGTGATAGGAACCCCATAAATAGAATGAATTATTTTAGGAGATGGGCTAGTCAGAGTCACGTAAATGACTAGTCTCTTAGGCCTTTGAGTGGTAGTAGATATTACAAACACATTCACAAAATCTATGACTTGTGAAGAAGAAGATGGTTTTGATGAAGAAGTTTTTTTATCAGATCTTTGGATAGGAGGAGACACCTCTAATAAGTCTCCCAGGGCATCATCCAATGTATCAAAATATTGTTTAGAAAATGCATATCAAAAGCATTGAAGTTTTGAAGAAAAATATCTAATATGATTTCATTCACGTCGAGTTCACCAAATGTAAAGGAGGGGATTCACTACTGTAATGCCCCTCGGTGCAAACCCCAAAGGACAACATAAACAGTAAATTACCACACACATTTTATTTTTTTTGAAAGAAGAACAATTCATAAGACAAATATGAACATATATTACATATAAGGAACTTATACAATCACAATGACCATTATGCCCTTTAGGGTACATGAGATGGCATCACAAAATCCTAAAACTAATACGATAATGTTAACAAATGAATCAAGATTACATAAAGATAACATCCAACCATCCATGATCAAAAGAGATGAAAAAGATACATATAACATTTTATTAATAGTTCAATATGCCAATTTTGGAGTATATTTCCACAAATACAACACCATTTAGAATTACATGCTATGAAACATTAAGACTTAAAAGTACCAAGTATTTATATACATTTCATGAACGACAAACATTCATCAGAGATCATAAATTAAGGTCAAGGGTTACAATGATTACAATGATAATAAAAGTTACATCGTATAAGAGATATAGTGATACAGATATGTTCCTCAACATATATGAGAACAATACAATAAGATAGATTAATACAACTAAAAAGGTGAATACAAAGTAACAACATCAGCTCTGACTTGGGTACAATCCTGGAGTCACCACAAGAGGCACATAACTGCATAGCTCGATCCTTGGTTGGGGACCCAATGGGGTGCATAGCACATTCCACCTGACCACGTGGACCCGAAAGTCCACCCCTCTGTTACATCCCGATATTATAGCTACTATTGTATAGGGCAATTGATTGTAATGTTTGAATCTTGATGATGAATAAAACATGGTTGATCTCGTTAGTAAATGAATGAGTTCTGTTTAAATGATGGTTTCATTTAATTGTTACTTCTAAATGATTTAGTCTTGATTAAATGTTGCATACAACTATGGAATAATGTTATTCTAACTTGTGAGATGTTTTTACCTTGTTATGAGCATATGACTACCGATGTCATGTCATGATGTGCAGGTATGAAGACTGTACCTCTGGACAGAGGAGAGACATCATTCGGGGAGGAACTTGGTCGGGTAAATAGTAACGATTACCAAAATGAGCATACACACACGTCAGTATAGGTTCAGAGAAACTAAGTCAGTTATGATTGGTATAGATAAGTCATCCTTAGGCTTGGAGTTATGTTTACTTCTTTATGCTTTGAAAAGTGATAATTACTCGCTTGTCTGACTTATTGTGCTTTGACCATGATATCGAAAACGTGAATGGATATATGTTAATAGGTCAAGTAAGTATGTGTATGCATGTCAATACATATGTATGTTCGGCATATGGATATGCCCATACGTACGTGTCGACAAGGTATACATACATTTACGTGTACACTACGTTTTGTGATATACATATATATACATACCCACGTTCTCAATTGCCTGTGAATAGTGATATTAATTATATTATTTAATATTGCCTAGGAATTTACATATACAAATACTAACATGTATAAGTGTAAATATTATGATATGTAAATAAAATATATATATATATATATATATTTAATAATATATAAATATAAATATTTAAATTGTAGTTTTACTTGGAAATATATATATATGTATACTTGTTAATATATTTAAATATTAATATTTAAATATATCAACGCATATATATATTCAAGTATATAAATCTACAATAAATATATATTTATAAATATATATATTAAGTTAAATAAATTTATGAATCTTATATTACCATGGGTAAAATTGTAATCACCTTGCATAATAAAATATTTATTAATGAATTTAGAAATATTTGATTTTGATTTTTAATATGAAATCAATACAAGGTAATGATAAGCTTTGTATTGAAGTTGAAATTAATATTTTGTTTTTGAACTATGGAAATCGAAATTTTGAGAGAGTTAAGTATTTGAAACATAAAAATTCTTCATTGAGTAAAGTCGAAACATTTGAAAGGGGAAAAATACGTTTTTAAAGAGTCAATCCCGTGAAAATGAAAGAGACGTGAAAAAGGAAATCGCGCATCTGGTAAAGACGCGTCTGGTTCGCGCATAGGCTGCGACCTGGTCTAGAGAATAACCCAAATGCGGATCTCATGACGCGAATATTGTTCTTTAGACGTCTGAAATAGCAACGTGGATTGATGCAGGCTCGACATATCATTTGAAACAAATTTTTCAAAACAATAATATCAAATTAACCTAAAATCTGGAGAATGTCTTGAGCTGTCAAAAATCTGCCATGAAAGTTGAAAAATTCTTCTCTTGCTGGCTCTAAGGAGGTCGAATCACCTTCAATTTGATGACTTAGGGTTAAATAATCCGCCAAATGTCTTTTTGACTGTTTCTGAGCACTGTGTTGTCATTTGGCATGCCTTCATAAGTGGAAATCTGTTGCAATTCGGGCCCTATATAATGACGCCCTTCCATTCATTATGAACACACTTTTGAACAATCTGAGTTTAGTATTTTCATTCCATATCCATTTCATTGTACTGCCTGAGTTTTCCTGTATTGCTGAGTTTGATAAGCACAGTAAATATTTCCAGCATTTACCAGTCATAGTGAATTAAGCCATTTTGAGTTTAAAGTGAGGAATTTGTATTGTTGAGTAGGAATTGAGTGGTGGAAACACGTCTGAGAGAAGAGTTATAGGAGTTCACTATAGAGTGAAATACTATCATAAAAGAAGCCATATTTAGCTTAAACCCTGGAAGCTTATTTGAAGGAGAATCTAGAAGAGCAAATTTGGAAGGAGAAGCTTTAAAAACAGGCATGAATCCTCCTATTTATAATTTTTATTGAAGTGTTGTTTCCTTTTTAATCTTGTGATTTGTTTTCAATTAGCTCTAATAGGAAAGAACTGTTTTGATGAATAAAAGCAATTCATTTAAGAAGAAAATGTGAAAAGGATTCAATGATTAGGGGGAAATTGTGAAAAAGGGATTATTTGGGTTAAGAGTTTAAGGGATTAGATTATTTATCTTGCATTAAAAAGAAATAATGGAAAAAGATAAAAGGGAAGGATTTATTTGCATTTTGAATGGTTATTGCATGTTGTGTATGATCTCTATATATGGAGAATACGTAGATGTACTTATTATCTACTAGGATCGAAATGATGGCAGAATCAAGTAAAGTCTTTTAGCTTAAGTTATTAGGATAACTGAGACAAGTTAAGTACTCCTAGGATAAAGAATTCCTAGTTAGGAGGATTGATACAAGACACTTGAATACTGTTTTCATTTCTAGTAGGTTCGTTTGATTGTAGGATGTCTGGGATGACGGATTCACCCATTGAAGGACAAACCTATGCTTAGAGTAAGGAAGCCTTAAGTCAAATCGGCCCTGAGTAGTGTTTATGATAGATGACCTTCATTTGAAGTACTGAATGAGAATACTTTGGCCAAAGTAGTGAAAGGTACGACATCCACCTAGATGTGAGATAGTTGAGACTACACTGTCAGTTCATTGTGATCCGAGTACTAGATCGAGATTGTGAAATAGCAAGGTTCTAGTTGAGTAGGACATAGCACTATGCTCAGTTGGTAATTGTTAAAGGATACCCTACCAATCTCTTCTTCAAAGGGAGGGCCGTTCATTGCAAAATGATCGTGCGGGGGACTGCATTATGAGTTCGTGGTTGGCGGAAAAGCGCCCAAGTGATGTTTCTCCTCCACAGCAAGTGGCCGATGTACCAAGATTTGAAAGGACGGACTCCTGGACCTTCTTACTTCTATTTGTGCAAAAGCTTACGAGCTATGTATGTAACTGTATTAATTTTTAACTCTGATTTATATTTGCAATAAAAATGAAATTCATGAGGAAACATCTTGTAACTTGTATGTGTTTATCAATAAAGAAAGGAAGAAATTTATTGTAATATCTTTGTTATATGTTACTTTTACATGTTTTAAGTGAGAATTGAAAGTTTTTAATTTATGCAGAATTGGGTCGTCACATGTGGTATTAGAGCTACCAGGTTCTTTACTGAAACCTAGGAGCTCATTACGCAACAATGCGTAAACCTTATCAGAAGATAACGGTTGAAAAGTTCTTGTGCTGCAAAGGCAAGAGAAAAGAACTTAGAGAGGTGAAAAGGAAAAATGAGATCCTTAGTAACTTATGTAAACTAGAACAAGTTAAGAGTTAATCTTAGAAAAGGAACTCCTAAACCAACAAATGTCACCTAGAATTGCAGAAATATATGCAATTAGGTTAGGCAGAAAGGTTAGGATGAATAACCAGGTTATATCTTTATCCAACAAAATAGTTTTATGACTCCAAGGAATAAAAAGGAATGTGATAGCCTTTCATACTTGTAAACTACAGTTATAAAGAGTTGGGAACTTATGGATTTGAACAGCTTTGAGTCTATGAGAATTTGAGAATGAAACAAGAGAATCAATGTCAGAGTTGAGACATCGGAAAGACAACAGAAATTGTCGAATGAGAAACCACTATAACCTAGGAAAAGATAGAGTAAGAGGCTGCACGGAATGTAGCAAGGTAATGTCTGGGATACCAAGAAATGAAGATTGGATGTCTTCATTGGTAGCACATACATACTCTCTCTAGATTCCAGAGGAAAATGATAGAACAGGAAATAGATCAATCTGATTATGTTAGTAGAACTAACATAATGTTCTAAGTGGATAAACTCATTAAGTAATCAACGTTTTGGAAAACTTGATTTACAGGATTTTGATTTATGAACAAGTAGTTGCTTATAATCCTGAAAGGGTATTTCAGTTTAGCAAACAATTACATAAACCATGATCATACTTGAAATGTTCAGTTGAGCGAATGTGCAAAGTATTATAGTCAATAAGCGAAAGTAATAAACCAAAACTTGCATGAAAATCTTGTGAATGTATGTTTTTATGTTTTCCTAAAAGATAGTTAAAAGTTTAATTAGGCTAACTTGTATGAAACGTTCAGGTTAAAGTGAACTTTTAAATCATGGTGAAAGTGTATGAGAGGACGAAAAATATTCCTGGAACAAGTCGTGAAGAGGAACAAGAACCAACAGGAATAGAAGCAAAGCTGGAACAGATTCTGGCGAGATTGTCCAATCTTGAAAAGGCAAAAGCAGTTGAGATACCTGTCACCAATAATGAAGAGGAAAGTTCTTCGCATGGAGAAGGCATAAATCATAATCATGAAAAGGAGAAATCTCCAACTCTATCTATTGAGAAGAAGAAGAAGAAACAAGTGTCCACTGAGTTAACAAAGGATATGAAGAAGGTATACCCTCCAAAATTTGATGGAAGTGCCGGATGTGACGAATATGAAGTATGGTTAGTACAAATGGAAAAGTACTTTGACATAAGAAATTATGACGAAGTTACTAAAGCAGCTTGGGGTGCTTATCAGTTAGCGGGAGAAGCCTCTAGCTGGTGGATAAACAAGAAACTAGAATTGGATATAAATTCCTGGAAGCTGAATTGGGAAGAGTTTGTTGAAATTTTCCGCAAGCGGTGGTTGCCACAACTTTATTATGACCAAAAACTCTCTGACTTCCAAGAATTGAGGCAAGGAACCATGTCAGTCAACGAGTACTGGGAGAAGTTTACTCGGCTTCTGCGATATGTTCCTATCTATCATAAAGATGAACGATTCCGGATTAGGAAATTCATCTTGGGACTGAACAAAAATATTGGAGGTGAAGTCGATATGCATGGTCCGACCATAATGGATCTTGTGTATGAAAAAGCCATTAAGCGGGAACAAAAGCTTAAGGCAGACTCCAATCAGTATGAAGGAGAAGAGAAAAAGAAGGAAACTAAAGTCTCCGACAAGATTGCCCCCAAGAAGGAAGAATTTGTGCAAGATGCAGCAAGGAAAAAGGGGAAGAGATCTCGCTTCAATGAGAAGGAATTCAGAAGAGACTAGAAAAGAGACAACTCCAGGTATAATGACACTAGAAATGCTAGTGAAGGTGATAATAAGATTGGGGAAATCATAGAGAAAAGAGGACCAAGAGTAGGATGCTTTATTTGTAGAGGTAATCATTATGCAAATGAATGCCCCAACAAAACTTCTGGTACCCAGCAAGGCAATTCACTACCTACCCAAAAGGCCATGTTTCAGTAGAGGAAAAACACTGTCATGAGTGATGGACAAGTTGATGTCCAGATTACACCAATCAAACATTCTTGAAACTTTCAAGAGTGTAGAATAAATGTGGAGTCATGTTTTTATGCTTTTGAATAATACCTTAGTTCATCGGGGACGATGATTCCTAAGGGGGGAAGTATGTTACATCCCGATATTATAGCTACTATTGTATAGGGAAATTGATTGTAATGTTTGAATCTTGATGATGAATAAAACATGGTTGATCTCGTTAGTAAATGAATGAGTTTTGTTTAAATGATGGTTTCATTTAATTGTTACTTCTAAATGATTTAGTCTTGATTAAATGTTGCATACAACTATGGAATAATGTTATTCTAACTTGTGAGATGTTTTTACCTTGTTATGAGCATATGACTACCGATGTCATGTCATGATGTGCAGGTATGAAGACTGTACCTCCGGACAGAGGAGAGACATCATTCGGGGAAGAACTTGGTCGGGTAAACAGTAACGATTACCAAAATGAGCATACACACACGTCAGTATAGGTTCAGAGAAACTAAGTCAGTTATGATTGGTATAGATAAGTCATCCTTAGGCTTGGAGTTATGTTTACTTCTTTATGCTTTGAAAAGTGATAATTACTCGTTTGTCTGACTTATTGTGCTTTGACCATGATATGGAAAACGTGAATGGATATATGTTAATAGGTCAAGTAAGTATGTGTATGCATGTCAATACATACGTATGTTCGGCAGATGGATATGCCCATACGTACGTGTCAACAAGGTATACATACATTTACGTGTACACTACGTATTGTGATATACGTAAATATACATACCCACGTTCTCAATTGCCTGTGAATAGTGATATTAATTATATTATTTAATATTGCCTAGGAATTTACATATACAAATACTAACATGTATAAGTGTAAATATTCTGATATGTAAATAAAATATATATATATATATTTAATAATATATAAATATAAATATTTAAATTGTAGTTTTACTTGGAAATATATATATATGTATACTCGTTAATATATTTAAATATTAATATTTAAATATATCAACGCATATATATATTTAAGTATATAAATCTACAATAAAGATATATATAAATATATATTTATAAATATATATATTAAGTTAAATAAATTTATGAATCTTATATTACCATGGGTAAAATTGTAATCACCTTGCATAATAAAATATTTATTAATGAATTTAGAAATATTTGATTTTGATTTTTAATATGAAATCGATACAAGGTAATGATAAGCTTTGTATTGAAGTTGAAATTAATATTTTGTTTTTGAACTATGGAAATCAAAATTTTGAGAGAGTTAAGTATTTGAAACATAAAAATTCTTCATTGAGTAAAGTCGAAACATTTGAAAGGGGAAAAATACATTTTTAAAGAGTCAATCCCGTGAAAATGAAAGAGACGTGAAAAAGGAAATCGCGCATCTGGTAAAGACGCGTCTGGTTCGCGCATAGGCTGCGACCTGGTCTAGAGAATAACCCAAATGTGGATCTCATGACGCGAATATTGTTCTTTAGATGTCTGAAATAGCAACGTGGATTGATGCAAGCTCGACATATCATTTGAAACGAATTTTTCAAAACAATAATATCAAATTAACCTAAAATCTGGAGAATGTCTTGAGCTGTCAAAAATCTGCCATGAAAGTTGAAAAATTCTTCTCTTGCTGGCTCTAAGGAGGTCGAATCACCTTCAATTTGATGACTTAGGGTTAAGGAATCTGCCAAATGTCCTTTTGACTGTTTCTGAGCACTGTGTTGTCATTTGGCATGCCTTCATAAGTGGAATCCATTGCATTTCGGGCCCTATATAATGACGCCCTTCCATTCATTATGAACACACTTTTCAACAATCTGAGTTTAGTATTTTCATTCCACATCCATTTCATTGTACTGCCTGAGTTTTCCTGTATTGCTGAGTTTGATAAGCACAGTGAAATATTTCCAACATTTACCAGTCATAGTGATCTAAGCCATTTTGAGTTTAAAGAAAGGAATTTGTATTGTTGAGTAGGAATTGAGTAGTGGAAACACGTCTGAGAGAAGAGTTATAGGAGTTCACTATAGAGTGAAATACTATCATAAAAGAAGCCATATTTAGCTTAAACCCTGGAAGCTTATTTGAAGGAGAATCTAGAAGAGCAAATTTGGAAGGAGAAGTTTTAAAAACAGGCATGAGTCCTCCTACGTTATAATTTTTATTAAAGTGTTGTTTCCTTTTTAATCTTGTGATTGCTGTTTTCAATTAGCTCTAATAGGAAAGAACTGTTTTGATGAATATTTAAAGCAATTCATTTATGAAGAAAATGTGAAAAGGATTCAATGATTAGGGGGAAATTGTGAAAAAGGGATTATTTGGGTTAAGAGTTTAAGGGGTTAGATTATTTATCTTGCATTAAAAAGAATTAATGGAAAAAGATAAAAGGGAAGGATTTATTTGCATTTTGAAGGGTTATTGCATGTTGTGTATGATCTCTATATATGGAGAATACGTAGATGTACTTATTATCTACTAGGATCGAAATGATGGCAGAATCAAGTAAAGTCTTTTAGCTTAAGTTATTAGGATAACTGAGACAAGTTAAGTACTCCTAGGATAAAGAATTCCTAGTTAGGAGGATTGTTACAAGACACTTGAATACTGTTTTCATTTCTAGTAGGTTCGTATGATTGTAGGATGTCTGGGATGACGGATTCACCCATTGAAGGACAAACCTATGCGTAGAGTAAGGAAGCCTTAAGTCAAATCGGCCCGGTAGTGTTTATGATAGATGACCTTCATCTCGGCACTAAATGAGAATACTTTGGCCAAAGTAGTGAAAGGTACGACATCCACCTAGGGTGAGATAGTTGAGACTACACTGTCAGTTCATTGTGATCCTGTACTAGTTCGAGATTGTGAAATAGCAAGGTTCTAGTTGAGTAGGACACAACACGCTGCTTAGTTGGTAATCATAACGGATACCCTACTTCTCTTCAAGGGAGGGTCGCTTCATTGCAAATGATCGTGGGACCGATTATAAGTCCATATATTGGCGGAAAGCCTCGAAAGTGATGTTTCTCCTCCACGCTAGAGCGATGTACCAAGATTTGAAAGGACGGACTCCTGGACCTTCTTACTTCTATTTGTGCAAAAGCTTACGAGCTATGTATGTAACTGTATTACTTTTTAACTCTGATTTATATTTGCAATAAAAATGAAATTCATGAGGAAACATATTGTAACTTGTACGTGTTTATCAATAAAGAAAGGAAGAAATTTATTGTAATATCTTTGTTATATGTTACTTTTACATGTTTTAAGTGAGAATTGGAAAGTTTTTAATTTACGCAGAATTGGGTCATTACACCCTCGTGCTAGGAGTTGACAAGAAAGATCCCCATACCGCAATCAAAAACAATTAAATGCACCAATAGAAAAATAGACTCCACAACAAGGACATCATTAACATAAGATAACAAACCACAAAATTTCCATCACTTAGCCAAAACAAAATAATGAGAAGTCCAACATAACCAAATGTCAAGATTACAGCTCAACACTAAATAACCATAAGAGGTGCCAACAACAATAGGATCCAAAGCCTTCAAATGAAATTGCAATATCAACCAACAATAAATAACAAGGGCACCTTTCATTAACATCAATCAAATTTCCATGAGGCATGTGTGCAACATTAAAGATAGAACTTGGAGGCTTCAACAACAATCACCAAGAACCAATTGCCTCAATAAAATCAACAATTCAATTAACACTCCTAGAGGCAACCAACAAGGGAAAATAAATGGGTACTATAGGAGAGTGTCATCGCACGGTCCTATCATGGGTTATCCTGGCTACTTCTCAACAAGCGTCGGCCCCCATCTATGGTCATCCTGGCTGCCTCGCACTAGGCGCCAGCCCCATAGGATGACTCATGCGGGACCACTAGCCTCTTATGAGGACGAGGTAGCGATCTTGCCGACCATGGCCTTCTCAACCCACCCTTAGTCTATAGAAGCACTAATGGCGAGGGCGAGGTATCTTATTTATCTTTAGTTTATGTATCCTACCCAAACCCACTAGTTAATTAATTACATTATCACTTGATTAAGAAACTCTTCCATGGGTTATCCAAACAGCCCCTTTGTGTGCCAGCCCCCATGAAGAGCCACTCTCCTTACGACACCAAAACTAAGTACAAGCAAGGGGGTGTACCTCAGCTCACATAAAAATAAAGCATGCATAACTCACAACGTGTGAGGGAAGAACCATCTTGCAAACCATTCCATATTACTAAACAGGAACAAGGAGGTACCACCATCAAAGCTCAAAATCAGAAATAAGATCAATGAATCACAAAGGTCCAACCATGGAAAAATCAACATAAATCAAGTTTCTCCATTGCCTCTAGAAGCCTAAAATGTTGAAAATCCACAAACTCCCAAAAAAGGGTAATTTAAACTCTTGGGTTCCCAACCATCTCAAAATATGACTACCAAAAGTCATCATATAAAGTCTTCTTATTTCCAAAATTAGCACAAGAGAACGACTTACATTAGGGCCCACAAAATGACTATATGAAATCCACAATCACACAACGACAAGAGTAGAGTAAGTGTGGCAACAACATGATGAGATCTTCAAGCTCACTCAAAGCTATCAAAATCAACTCATTACAGAATTAATCGCAAAGATCAAAATCTTCTTAATAACCTTTTTGGGCACAAACAAGCTCCTTCCATAAAATGAAATAATCATAATCTAATATAAATAAGGATCTACCATAATAATTAAAATCCAACATAAATTTCTAAACATTGAAACAATGCCCAATCAACAACAAGGTTTTCAGTTCAAAGAAATCTTACATAATCAATTCAATACAAAATCAACCACAAGAAATTTAGCCAATAGGACATATAAGGGAGACCTCAATTTTCTCCACAAATGATGCCCTAACAAGCTAATAATACGACTAATAAACCACTTAAACAATACCAATAAGCATCAACAAACAATACATCCAACGGTGACATTATTTTCACATTTACTAAATTTCCTTATTTATCCACCAATGCACCATAACTATGGAAAAACTTTCACAACTCATGTACTGATACGAATAAATCTAACAATTGAAACCACTTAAATATCCCAACATGAAAAACAAGTCAAACCTTACAATCTAAAGTCAAAAGATACTTGCTCTAACATATATCATCTATTTACAATTCTCTACTAATAACATTCTATCTCTCTTCTTAACACAATTCCTCCTCAATCCTAAAACCAATTCACCTACTATTCACCTTAAGACAATAAATCAAGCAACCTATTTTAATAATTCATTATTAACTATATTAATCATTAATCTAATAACTACTCGCATAACGATTAACCAAATAACATATTGTTGTCATTTATACAAAATTAAATAAATAAGAGTTGTTAACTTAATCAATCATAGTGGATAATCATAATTCTAAATTATATTATTAACTTCTATATGTCCAATTGTAAATTGCAACTTGAATCTAGCAACAAATTATTGCCCCTATCAAAATACCTTCTTTATAAAACATAATTAAAACTACTTTAATAATTGGAATTCCAACCCAATTTACTTAATTAGATAACAAATAACATATTACTAAAATTTATTGATGAAATAATTTAATAATTTAATAATTTAACTACTTTAATTAAATATTAAATTTTACTAACTTTACTTCCTTATTAATATTTTAATAGCTTTATTAGATAGTGGGGCTCCCATAATAATTATTTTATGATGGAATCTAAATCACAAGAATATATTTATTTTATCTTTATTTAACTTAGTGCTTTCCCCATAGCAAGAAAAAGGTAGTTTCTTTATTAAAAGAAACTTAAGGAAACTATTTTTTTTTTTTCCTAAAAAGACATAAAGGCTTCATAATGAAATAAATGTGGAGCCTCCTACTTACTCCATTAAAGGTGCGTTTTCATAAAAGTTATGGTAAATGGGGCATACTCATGTTTTTTTTTTAAAGATCCTAATGAAAGTATGGACACAGGTGGACATAACGGGTCTTCTATTATTTTATATAAGTTTGCCCTCTTTACAAGGATTGCCTACGTAGATTTCCACATGAAAGCATGGCTAAATGGTTTAGTAATTAAGGGAACGGTGAGAATATTTCCTCACAAGGTAGAAGCAACTGCTATGGTAGACATATATAAAAAGTATAGAGGTATAACAAGGCATGGGATTTGTTGACAGAACAACTCAAAAGAAAGTGATGGAACGCAATAATTATAGCTTAAGTACACAATGGATTTTCTGAACTTAAAAACTTCCAAGCAAATGAAACGACGTGTGTAAAGGAAAAATTTACATTCTATCACAGATTCAAGGCATTTATTTAATGTTGTTATATACTGAACTGTGAAGGGTAAAATATGCCATAATGCTAAAACCTGAATGTGATCATTGTCAGGATCTAAACATAGTCCAAACTTGTCGTGAGAATTAGGGAGGGTATTTAAACACCCGACATCCTGCCTGAGCCCTCTTTTTTACCCCCCCAAAATAATCCTTTTTCTCAAGGAATCCCTCAAAGCACCACGTAGAGGAGCATGCAGAAAGTGGTTCCAAGACCAAGCACGTGGATAGAAGGAGAGAATGCATGAAGCTAGGCGGAGATGAACGTAAGAACAGGTGTAAATCTTTTAGAAGCATAATTTTATATTTCTCTTTTCTTTCTTTAAATAAAGGTATTCACATGCTTAATTAAAATGCATGTTATTTTAGTTCATTCATACACTTTTATATACATGTATATACTTTAAGCATCAAAAGTTCTATTTCCCATAAGATGCAATTTAAAATAATAACCATATATTTATATATTTAATTTAAAAGGAATTTAAAGTAAGAAGAGAATATCCATTTAATTTATTTAATAGGAATTAAGTAAATACCAAATCAATTGCTTAAACTTTACTTTATTTGCATACCCTTATTTAAATTTAATATGACTTTTATCTTAAAGTGAGGGGGTAATATTCTTTTTAAGGATAGGTATGAGAATATAGAACAAAGAGAACTTATTCCTTAAATAAATTCCTAGTGCTATGTGGGCTTTCCATCTCCTTACCTATATTCATATTTAAGATTAGAGGAATCTTTTCTTAAGGACGAGGAGGCATAATTTTGTTTCTTTATCGGTAGACATTTTACTCTTACTATTTAAATTAATAATTAGAATATTTATATAACATATTTTCATAATTCATTTAATTCTTATTTTACCCCCCGCTTAAATAACTAAGTCACCTTATAATCAATTTGATTTAATTAAATTGATTAACCAAGGTTGGTTATATTATTATTTTATCTTAAAATTTCAAAAGCAATTTTTTTTTTAACAATGTAATACTGAATGCAAATAGACAACACAATTTAACCAAACAAACTTACTCAAAATCCAAGACAGTCGAAACAGAGGGACACTACAACTACTCTCAAGACTCAAGACAAACAAAGTCTACAAGGAGCAAATAGCCCTCAGTTGCCTCAAAGTACAAAGCTCAAGTGATAGAGTAGAGAATAAAGAATATTTGAATAACTTGACTAAGTGAGATGTTAAGCTACCAAGAACAAGAATGATAAATTGCTAAATAATAGAAACTGATGATAAAGTTACAAGTTATATATTATAGAATCAAAAACTAGAAAACTCATAGATTCTTCCCCCAAAATGACAAAGCCTCATTCGTGGACAATAGTGTGCCACAGAGACATCTGCATCCTACATTATCCTCCCTATCATTTAATAGAAAGTAAAAATATCAAATCTACAGCATCCAACTCCTTGAATTTGTACATCTACGTACAAGTAGAACATAGAAAAATGTTGGAGATGTTTCAAGGCTTGCCTCAGTCAAGCCCTAGTTTTGGTGTTTCCACCTCCACGAACATCCATATAGATATAAATAGATAAAATTAGATAAAATGTAAAAGACTTGTAATAGAAATAAACCTCGTTGTGGAGGAGATCCCCTATCACAAATTTAATAGATGAGACAAATAGATGATAGTAAATAGACAAGAGAGTGTTACCAATAGTTTGCGGCCCCTCTCTAGGCTTAATAAATGTGACATGCTTACCTGTGAGAGAACCTTGATTGTTGTTAAGACAGGAATATGGCAAAGCTTCACTATGAAGAGCAAGAGAAAAAGATGTAGGAGAGAGAATAGAGAAAGAGAGTGAGATTGAATGAGAGAGTGTGAGAATGAATGAGAATGAGAGTGAAGATGAGTTTTGTGAGGCTACATGGGTAGGAAGAGTTTTTGCACTCACATTCCTTCCATAATGAGACATCCAGGTTATTAATGCTTCATCGTTGTCCCCTGTGGAGTTAGAATCATGAAATTTTGACTTGTAGGTTTTTTTCATTAATGTGACAAGGTGTTATAAATGCATCGACTAGATGTGCAAGTGTGAAGTTGCCATGGGGTGCAATTAAATGACACTATATGATGATATAAAAAAAACTTAAAATAATTGCTTTAAAACAATGGTCGATGTTACTTAATTTTTGCAATAATGGTTCATGTAGATGAAAGTTATTATCTGTAAGTAGTCATTCTCAATTTTGTATAACAGCCATGGAACTTGAAATGGTGTGGGATGATAGATAGCTATCACAATCATATAGTATAACGTAAAAGTGATTTGAAAAGCTTTGAGTGAAAATGTGGTGTGTTAACATTATGCACTCAAATGGGAAAATAACATGTATCTAGATTGACTTTTCAATTGGATAAGCATCAAGTCATCCTGTCAACACATCACAAGAAACATTTGAAAGTCTTTGGTTGTAGTTTTAATGTATTAGAGTCTTGCAACGCAATCAAGAGTCAAAGTATCCATATAAGAGCGCATCATCATATTTTTTAGTAGCTACGAGAAAATAAAAACTATGATGAATTGAGGATTTGTGACCAAATGAGAAATAGCCACGTGTATAATTATTTTGTCTTTACGTGAGCACATAATCACAACTTTGGATAGCTTTCAGAAATAGAACTCGCGATGTGAAGAGGATATGTGAGCAAAATGTGATGCAATGAGAAGATGATAAATAATGATAGGAAATTGTTAGAAAATGGGGCTGATAAAAGAATGAATATAAAGGCTCAAGACAATCAAATAAGTTTTTTTTCAATGGGCTACAACAAGTATGAAACAAAAGAAAAACAACAATGTCATGGGATAGCTAAGGTTTTAGAATTAGGGCTCAATTTCAACTTGATTTTCTTAATTTAATGTGTCAATGTTAGTTGTCAAGTGACAAATCTTTTAAAAACAACAATAATTATTTCTTCGTTTTATTTCGAGCCGAATATTTAACATATCCAAATTTTTACATAAAGACTTCGGAAAAGAGACAAGTGTCAACATAATTAAAGTAATTAAATTTTAGTAATTATACTATTATAATATCAATAATTGCTTCTAGATTTGATTGTGTGTATGCTTTTTTTGAATCAACATTTCAAATCACACTCTGTGATCCATCATCAGGATAGAGAGTTCATCTTTCATATCCTTGAGTTCTCTATCTTGATGATGGATCACGGAGTGTGATTCAAAACGTTGATTCAAAAAAAGCATACACACAATCAAATCCAGAAGCAATTATTGATATTCTGATGGATTGTGGAAATCTAATAACAATACTATTATAATACTAATATTAATAAAATATAATAATATTAATAATATAATAATAATAATACTAGGCTTTGGGGGTTGATGATAGCTTGAGAGAAAGGATGGAAGAAGTTATGGATCAAAGGTGACTCGAAGATGGTCACTGGAGTGATGAAGGGGGATGCATCCGAAATTGGCATTTGGAAGTTGTCATTGAATCAGTGAAAAGCCTTGTTGGAGAATTGGAGGAAGTCAAAATGACTCACATTGGCAGAGATGGGAACTTTGTCATCGATTGGGCTATAAATACTAGCACTAGTTTAAGGACTAATGCCAGTTTATTATACAAGTCGTGGGAGATGGCTTGTCATTTGAGATTTCAGAGATGATTACTTGTGACATCATTGACTTTACTATAGATTGAGTGCTTTTGGTGTGGTTTACCTTTGGTCTACATCTATGGGTGCCTCCTCTTCTATGTACTATATTTTTGCTGGAGTTTTCCCTTTTTTCTTTGTGGTTCCTAGTCCCCTAAAACCATGTTATTACAACAAAAAATAATAATAATACTATGAATAATATATTGATATATTAATTAAAATATATTAACAATAATATAATATTATTATTTAATATAACCAATTTATATATTAAATCTATATAATTAAACTCCATAAATACATTATAATTCCTATTTTTTATGTGCAATATTTTTTATTGATTTTTTCGATTGTTTAAAGTGGACAACATCACATCATTCTATTTTCATTGTTTAATTGCAATGATTTTTGTTTTTTCAATCTCAATAGTCATACAATGACCTTTTATTTATTTTAAGTTTGGTTGATATCTTTCGACGTATTTTATATAGATTATCTTATAGATATATATACAATTATTTAATATATAACAATTATTATATTTTTAATTATAATACATAAATAAAAATATAATATAATTAATGTATAATAATATACCATTTTATTTCGGGTTGAATTTTTCACGCGCCCACATTCCTACATAAAGTGTCTAGAATAGGGACAAGTGTCAACATATTTGATATTAGACTTGTTTGGCCTATTCTCATTTTCTTAAGTTGTAATAGAAAGCATTTATATTTGTTGATTAATTTCCCCTTTTCCTAGTGATCACTTTTAAGCATTAACTCATTTGCATTTAAAATCACTTAAGTCGCCTTTATTATGTACCTATATGGTGGTCCCCACTTTAATCCTTTTTGACACTAAATGTCACATTCCTATTGCATTGCACACTTTTACACTTTTACTTCATCGCATGTTCTTGTTTATTGCAAAGCCTTTAAGTTGTGATGGTGCGGTATGATCTAGCATATGCCTTAGAGAAGCTAAAGTGTTATCCAATAGTATGTTGTGTCATTCCCAATTGGCATCATCCTATTGGTGCCACAAGAAGTATTTAATAACATGTTCTTGTTAAGTATGTAATATTTCATATTTAATATTTTCATTACATATTGATATGACATAATAATATGTCTTAGAAAATAGAAATAATATATTAAATTATTCAACCATTCGATTAACCTTTGATGGATGGTTATAGTTGAATTTCTAGAATGAAATGCACAGAGTGCTAGACTTGTGAACTCAAACCTTTGGAATCACCCTAAAACTATTAGATTTGCAAAGATCAACAATTGAGAATTTATTTAAGATTGAATAATGCCACCTCTCATCAAAAGATCAATTAATTAAAGCTACAAAAATACAGGGAAAGTGTTGAATTCAGAAGTGTCAAGACAATTGTACTATACCAATTGTGTAGCTGAGAGGTAACATGTTTCATTCACTTTAGTATTCAAGGAAAATAAAAAATAAGTAAACTTGCTATTGCTAATTGATATTGTTTTGAAGCGAGAGAGTAAGGACTCAAGGAGATTGCTCATTACAATGTACCAGGGATATTTTGGGAATCAATAGAACCAGTTCACTCATGTCTTTTTATTCATATTTTCAAGAATCAAATGTTGGTAAGCAAAAGACAAAAATACTATGTTCCACTAGTTATTATTTTTTAAATATTGGGGTTTAGGGTTGAGAATTTACACTTTACAAGTATGTCTACCACCACTACTAGACTAGCTATTGGGAAAGGAAAAGAAAATAAAAAAATAGACTATAGCAAATTGCTTAAAACGCCAAGTTTTATGGATGAATACCATGATATTTATGATTTGTATTCTATGGTAGGCTTAACATAGAATTCATATTTTCATGTGAGAATAATGCTACAATACAAATGAAAACTATCAATAGTACAACAATGTCAATTAATAGTGTCACTGCACCATGGGTAGTTGGATTCGATGCATAATGTTACCTGAGGTTTTCCCTTGCCCACAATTTATCATGGTTTGCACCCACAATTATGGCATGATAACAAAAAAGTAATTGTTAATAAATATAGAAAAGAATAAATGTTACCCATTACTACAAAATAATTTGGAAATGTGTTGGGGTTTACAACCGAAGATTTTGGAAACATCCATATTGACCTAAAAATATTGCTAGTGATTATGAAGCAATCCATTAAGAGTCTAATTTTTTTATTAAAAAAATAATTGTGGATTGTAACTTATTCAAAGATAATCATAAGTCTCATTATAAAATTGATATTTTTAAACCATGGGTTTGGGATACTATTTCCATGCTAGCATTTTACCTCATATTGGATAACAATTGGGAAGTGGGTGCAAGCCTCCTTCAAATGGCATATAATATCCATTATGCTACTCCACATGTCAAATATAATTTTTTTGTGCACATTGTAGAATCCATACAAAAAAAATTAATGATTAACGAGGTTCCACTAAGACATTTAGGCTCACAACCTACTTGTACTATTTATTTCTATTCAAATTTAGTGGAATGTTTTTGGCTAACAAGCTTCAAATTCAACCTTGTATGAATGTTGAGGAAAAAAAAGGCTCTAGTATATGATTAGACCACTAAGATAAGGATGCATGATACTTGAAGGAACTATAATAATCTTGTAAACTACTTTTTAACTTTATTGTATTAAGAAATTACAAATACTCCAATTCCTAGATTGCTCGAGTATTGTAGAATTTGCATTCAATTGGGATAAAAAATATAATTAGTTGGTTGTTACTTCATGGAAGAATATAGCGTGCTAAGATTTCATGGATCAAGAGTAGAGCCCTACAAAATTCCAATACATGTGATAGAGAGGGTTTTGCATTAGAATATGTATGACAGATGGAGAGTACAAATCAACTACACTTTGTCAGTCAAGAAAATAAGAGCATATTTCCTTCTTTAAAATTTTCATGTGGAGGGTTCACATTTGAGAGAAAATCACACTATGGTACATGAACTTTTAAAAAAAATTAATTTTTATGTTAACTCTCACTGGTAGTATGAGCCATGTGACATCATTAAAGCAAGGCTCATGACCAATAAGAATGTTGCAAGTTGAATTCAACATGAAAGTAAACCCTTGCTAGAAATGTTGAAAAACACAAAATTTTGGGATGAGGTCAAAAAAGTAATAGAAGAAACTATTATTGATAAAGATATTTCTTTCGAACAATTGTCAACAAAAATAATGGCATTGCACCAATAGAGAAAATCTTAGAAGCTAACTAGGAGGTATGACAATTTTTATATAAAAGGTGATCGGCCACCTACTTTAGTAAAATTACCAAATTATCTATGAAGAGCTTGCACAAATGAAAATTGGACACTATAAAAAATTATTGTCTTTTGTTTTATGAGGAAGAATCTAGGTGAACCAAAAACTAGTGTAATATTTCAATATATCTCAGAAGATGACAAGTTTAGCAATTTATGGAATAAAGAGTGTCCTTTTGAAGTTCAAGTATTCATGATGATAGGGAAGAACAAATTGTGCAATATACAAGAAAATTCAAACATAGTTTAAGTGAAACCACAAAACAAACATATACTTCAAGAGCAACCATAGCTAAAAAATGGGTTATGAAGGTGGTAGTTTGGGATCCAAAGGACAAGTCATTTGGGCACCAATAGAGGTAGGACCTAGAAAACCTAGTGATTTTCTAGGCATTGGAGTTGATAAAAAGACCAAGGGCATACAAAAATAAGTGAAACAATTCATTTTATTATAGCTTCAAATCCTCATGGTCGGATATAATCACAACCAAGACATGATGGAGAATCTAGTATAACTAGCACTGCCACCAGGGGTGATGGTATGGGTAGTAGTGCTAGTAGTGGTCAACATGTGCTACAATAGAAAATTACACACAAGAGGCCAATAATAGGAGATAATATATATACATGGTCCAGTGAGTCCAACTACTAGTACCACTACCTTAATTTCAACCCTAAAGGAGCTATTTCCATTTTCAAAAGGCACCCCTCTAATTGTTAATGTGACTACAATACAAATAGATAATCCTTAACCTCAATCTTGTATAATTACAAATGTTCCCATCACTACAAGTAATCCTTTTCCATTCAAGCATTTGATTATGTATGTGACCTCATTATTTGATTATAATGTTGAGTTTAGAAAGAAATCGAAAATGGATAAAAAAACAAAGGAAGAAAATGAAAAAATTAAATCTATTGTAACATCAGAGTTTGCAACAATCATAGTATTACCCACATTTGACCCAAATATAGAAACCATGGATTACATGATTGTTTTTTCCAAAGTTCAAAATAAACCAAAGAATTAGATGCATCATTTTGAATTTGAGGTGAGCAACATCCAAATGGATTTTTATTGATTGAAAAATTATGACAAAATTAGTGTATAAAAAATGTACAATGAATTGGTGTACACATCATTGCTAAAGCAAGAGTGAGACAAAAATAGGTTGAATATTCAAATAGAAAAGTTATAGGTAGACCCAACAAATGATAAAGCAAAAAGGAAAGCAATAGATAATAAGAGCAATGAATTAGAAAAAAAATATACCTCTACATCTACAAGCAAAGAGGATGAACAAACAAAGGAAGAACTAAAATTGAATGAATTGAAGCAAAGGTTAGATGAGAGCATAAAAAAATATGATGATGAAAAATCCACTTCATAAAAATTAAAACAAAACCTTACAAAAGCTAGTGCCTCAACAAATAAATTATTAGTCAATCTAGATGAACAAAAAAATGTAAAATGTTGGGAAAAAAAAGAGGAATGGAGAAAACCAATGAAAGATTGGTAGTACAATTGAGCGAAAAAATAAAATAAATTATTTTCATGGTAGATTAATTGTATTTTTTTTAGAAACAATGAGGGATGTGAAACAAAAGATCTGGGAGGATATAATATAGAAGTTTGATCATTTATGTGAATTATTTAAATTGATTGATTCTCTGGCAGTACATAATATGAAGCTTAGAAAATACATAGTTGACAATAGAAACAATCTACAAATCCAATGACAATGAATTGATAGATCTAAAGGAATTTGTGACATTCTGGTTGTTCTACCCATGTTTTTTTACTATGTTTTACCCACATGTGAGCAATTTATGATACTAACACTTAGGCAATAAATTTTTCTTTACTAATTCAATAACAAAATGCACATTTGAAACTATCTCATTTCAAACTTTCCCATTACATTACAAAGAAACGTCACTAAACTCCAAGTAATGAATCCATATTACATATTCTCATGTAATGATAAAAAATTCCCATTTACAATTTCTCAATAAGAATAGAGATACGTGGATACATACATAGCTTCCAAGAGCTTAATGAAAACATAGATACAAATGGTCCAGATGTCCCTTCCTAGGCATACATCCTAGATGTCCCCAATATTGGTTTATACATTCTAAATGTCCCCATCATTGGTGCATACATTCTAGTTGTATGTAATACTAGTGCATACATCCTCAAATCTTGACCGCTAATTGTATGAGGGAGAGCATCACTCAAGCACTTTTTCACCAACCATAGACTTATTGTGGTCCTCTGCACATCTCCCTAACTAGTAAGATGTCCCTACCTTCAACAAAGATATTGGTTTGATAACCTCATAATCCTAGCCTTCTTGAGCATAGTGTTGTATCCTACATATCTAGAGCTACCAGACATTGGCTACAACCTACATGTATGACTTCCCTACCTAGTATGCAATCCTGGATCATAGTGAATCAATAGTATAAACAGTAGCTACTTACACTAATTTGGCTAAAGAATTCAACACCCAATACTTCGAGTGCAAGTTGTATGTTCACCCACCCTTAGCTTGATTTGGTATTTGACCATTCATACTCTTTTCAATCATGAAATACAGTCAATCTAAAAGGTGATGACATAACATACTGACTAACTAGGTTACTCCCTTTCCCATGGATTATCCTAACCCAGGAATAACCAAGATGAGACTTACGGTAAACATAATGTCACAACATTAAATGACTCCATTTCAAAAGTATGATCCCAAAAATAAATGTCTCCATTCAAGAGTATGATCTCAACAATGAATTACTCTAATCCAAAAGTATAATATCAACAATAAATGAATCCATAAAGTATAATAAAAAATCAAATGATTAATCAAATCATATCGATTAATCCCAACCTATTGCTTCAATAAAAATAATTTAATAATCACGTGTACAATTTGACTAGATAGGTTAATCCTTGTATAAGAGTGAATTTTCACCTCTTATGCAAATTCCTCTTTTACCCTTCTCCACTTTAGAAAACTAAGTTCAAAGGCTTAATTACACCTAAGCCCACTGCTTTCATTCCACTTGGCACTTGTTTTGAGCATCGGTGGGGGAATTTTTGTCGAGGACACTTGCATGGCGCATAGATGTTTGCACAGCACACTTACGTCCCTGACAGATTCTTGTGGTTGAACTTATAGAGGTGTTACACTTCTTGTTGGCAATCAACTTGTAATGCCCCTTCCGCGAACTGACTCGAATATGGTCATTTTCTTCACTCTCTCCTTCAAATTCACTATTCACTCTTTCATTTCATCTTCTAAGCATTCAATAGAGCCTCTATGCAATCTCCTTCATAGCTTCAAGCATTCAACTTCATCTCTTAGCACACTCTTCAAGCATCCTAGCAACACTTTTTGTACTCCATTCACATAATTTTAAGGAATATTAGTCAAGAGATAGTGAAGAAAATTAGTTATATTGGATGTTATAGTTGAACCAAGGTGTAGATCATTTTAGTTTAGAGCAGTATATGCAGAATGGAAGAAATTTTGGACTTGCAGATAGTAACAATGCAACAACTTCACTCCACCACTTCAGTAGGGAAATTTTGGGACAACACCATTACACCATAGGCTCGAGTACTCTCATTCTATCCTCCATTGGCCTTGAGTGCTTTTGGTGGAGGTGGTAAGCTTCCCTCTCCTCTCCTCTATTACTTGGTTGAGTAAGCACACTTATTGCTTTGTAGTGTTTTAGTGTTCTTCATTACATTAATTTCTTTATCATACTCGCTTTCTTGGCTTTCCATGGAGATGGAAACACCTAAATGGGGGTCTAACTGAAGTAGGCCCCTATATAGCCACCCAATATTTTTCCTCCTCTTTGTGTGTAGGTGGATGTGCTTTTGGGAGCTAGTTGGTGAACGAATTTATTTGTGAGATCATTCTTGCCACCATAACTCTTACATTTTTTCTTTATCATAGTAGAGAGTATTTTGTTTACTTAATAGTGTTATTTTGGCCCTTGAGCAGTAGTTAGTTGGATCATTAGCTTTTTTTCCTAAGTTTGACCTTGTCTCTTTATTTGTCTGGTTGTACAGATGCCATCGCACTTGAGAGATGCCAACGCGTCGTGCCATCATCCCAAGACCACGCTTTTTTCCTTGAGTAGAGAGCTTCTTGAGGCATAGTGTTGAACCCGAAAACTAGCTCACCTAGCCCTATCCTATAATTTTGAGTATGTAGAGTGATTGAAGGACCTTATAGTCCTCATCATTCTCATCCTGTATTTCCTAACTCCCCATTAAGTTGAGGTAAGTTAGGGAAACCTTTTGCTCTTGGCCCTCCATGACCTAGGGCTTTGAATATGGTCGGGCCCCTTCTCTTACAATCCCAACCTAGGGTTTTAATCAAAAGTGATGTAACAATCAAGTGATCATAAAAATCTCTCTTTAAATATGCCTCAATATTCCCATGTGTATAATGTACACTAAATTCATATCTAATCTAGAGGACATTTTAGCTAGAGAGGAGGTTGTGCTTTTGCACTCTTTTAGTCCTCTCATATTATGGGTATGGGTTGTTGGATCATAAATTATCTTCTAGAATTCCATGAAAAGGAATAGACTCTTAGACAAAAATAAGAAAATAGCATAATCAAAGTATATGTTTATCAACCTTAATGTTGAATATTGATATAACCATCAAGTAAATACCCTAACCCTAGGGAAAAGACTCTCTTCCTACTTCAAGGAGATATGAGTAATCAATCAAGTATAGACTATCAGCATGGTTTGAATAACATCATAACCTATCAATGATGACTTTGTAAGTTCTCTTCTAGAATTTCGTGAATAGGAATAGACTCTTAGTCAGAAATAATAAAATAGCATAATCAAAATATATGTTTATCAACCCTAATGTTGAATATTGATATAACCATCAATTATACACCTAACCCTCAGGAAAAGACTCTCTTCCTACTTCAAGGAGATATGAGTAATCAATCAAGTATAGACTATCGACATGGTTTGAATAACATCACAACCTACCAATGATGACATGTCTATCATGCCATCATTCCTGTTGCATTATTAACCTCAATATCCACAAAGGTTTACCTAGCATCATAAGCTAACAACTTCAAGATAGCGCTTCACTGTAATATTAATTCCCATACTTCACAACCTATGAAGTATATATAATCTATGAAAATTTAGGTATTTTAAGCTAATACACAAATATTATCTCATATTACCACACAATTTCATCAATTGGAATAGATATATATAGTATCAACTAATAAGATCTCATAATAAATCTCCCAAAGATCATGCAAGCTCCTTAAATAAGAATGATCGAAAGTGTTAGGACTAAAAAATACCGCATATTTTCATCAGCCTCTATCCACTTACCTCCCAATCCTTACAAAAATTCACTAGACTTAACTTTATGATTTAAATAAATCACTAAGATTTGTGTGACAAGATCCATTTTGCAGCTAGCATACCCAAACAATCGCATTCATAAAAGAATTTTAAGTCTCATTGAAATCATCAGCCTGACAATACCTCATCGGTGGAACTCCCATCACCACCCCACTGATAGCCCAATGAGGATAGTTCATAACCTTACATCCGTGTAACCTCATTCCATTGGGCTAACTTCCAAGGTAGTCTCCCTGACAGACTGATAGAGGCAATAAAGATGATCACATCTCCATAGCTCTAATACATCGGTGGAATGAATGATTGTGATTCCCCTATGGCCTGATACAATCATGGATTATCAAAAGTATAACACTCAATAGTGAAGCTAGGGCACATTGAGGTAGCATTTTTTGGTGTCCCACCGATAGACCAATAGAAAGAAATTCATCGGTGGAGAAGGTGGCCATCGATGGAAAATGAACCAAGGATCCAACGATACAACGATGAACAATTACTACTATTTGATGTGACGTCAAAGAGCATCGTCGGGATATTTAACATAAAAGCTCCCCCCGATGACAAGACTGAAACAAGTGGTATATTAATGAGCCAGAGTAGGAGTAAATTGCACCACAAGTTGATCATACAATTGCAAAAACTAGGAGGGTTGCGCTAAGGGAAGAAGTAGAAAAGATGGAACTCAAAGCTCTTACGTAACAAAAATAGGGGAGGCAGAAATTCATGTAAGTACATCACTCTTAGCTAGAAAGTTGTATTTTTTTAGAGATTTCAATGGAAAAAAATTGTCGAAAAACCTAAGGAAAATAAACAAAAAATCGAAAAAGAAGAATTTAAACCAAGATTTGATAAACCAGTGTCTTGGGTTAGGGACAAAACCCAGGAGAAGTGTTCAAACAAGTAAATTGTTAGACAAACATAAGGGTTTGGGGGATGTTTGGATGCCACATTGAGGATATGAGCTTTTCATGTATCACTACAAAAAGCAATTTAAATTTCAACTAGTCTATAGCCCATGGAGGTTGAACTTAGGAAGACTTGTGGTGCCAAACATATTCATCAACGTAGAATTAATGAAAGCTCTTGGTAGTCGCTATAACACCAAGAAGAGAACTATCCATTCATCGAGTGGAGCCGATATGCTTGTTATCTCCCAAGACTCGATCTCTAATGTATTCAGTTAGAATGTCCCCAAAATTTTCCATTCACAATCAAAGATCTCTTAATAGAATATCGATGTACGGATACTAGCTACAAGAGATGGATATTGCCTTTGCATAGACCTAAAAATGAGGAATGCCAGCTCAAGAGGTTTTCGAGCAATGATAACCCTCCTTTTCATGTAGATTTGTTTGAAGAATACTTTTAGTATACCTATTACTTAGCTGGTCAAGTCTTGGGAATAGAGGTCCCACCCCTTATGTCTATTGCATCAATGGTTATAGTTACGGATATACAAAAAAAGGATGCTAGGTTATTTCACAGTGCAAGCTAATTCTAATTCCCTAATTCAAAGGCTTGAAAGGATCAAAAATAACAATGACTGCATAGATTTTAAACACTATTCCTTGCTAATGTATTTACTTTTGAGGGACATGCCAAAAATGTCTGGAGTAAAGAACTGAGGATCAAAGATACAGATGAAAATGGAAACTTCAAACCCATACAGATGTGGACTTCACTATGGGATAGTCAATGTGAAAGGTCTCATTATTTATATTTTGAAGAATTTTTTGATAAACCACTAATGGAGCTACTGGGATATTCATCTGATCACAACTTATCCCTTGAGGTGAAAAGATTTCTAAGACCAAAGGAGAATGACCCAAAAGGAAAAGTGAACCATAATTGGGGAGATTGGTATGCTTTCTCTGACTGCACAATAATAAGAGTCTATGGGTTTGAAGGGATTCCACACTTTCTACCCCGTGTAGTTCCAAATAGAGTTGCTTATCTAGATATTGTATGACAACTAGCAAAATCTAATGCTAAATTCCTCAAGGGTCATAATAAGAAATCACTCATGCCCAACACTCTTTGTTTTGGAGATTTTACAATAGTTGCAAATGAAGGGTATGAGGAAATTGATGCTAAAATAGCACATTACAACTTTCCTCTTGGGTATGAAAGAGAGAAATTTGATGCAGGGGGTTTATTCATCAGGCAAGATTAACTCAAGGGTTGTCGGGATATGAGCATTGGTTTACAGTTGATGATGTGATCAGGAATTGAGATAAAGCTTCCACCAGTGATAGAATTGCCTCATATAATAAATTTATGCTCATGGAGGAGTAGAAGAGAAAGAATGTCCCATTATATTCAAAAGCATTTGGTGATATACAAGATCCCTTGGCTAGGATTGAGCAACTTATTGCTCATATGAATGAAATAGTAAAAGATGTGCCTTCATATGTTTTTGATACATATCATGCAAATTATACAGGAGTACAGGCTAAAGATGTGGAGCCTCTAGATCACATACCCTCACAACCTACTCCTGTTGTATGTTTTTCTACTAACAAGAGTGAAGAAGAGGAAAGTAACAAAGAAAGTGATGAGAAGAGTAGTGAAGAGGAGCAAAAAGTAGAACAAATAAAAGCCTTTATGATTACAAAATATGAGCCCTGTCAAGAACAAAATGTTGTAAGATTTGAAGCATTAGATGAATTATCTAATGACATTAAGGTCAAGGCTGGTCATGAATTCATTTATGATGGTGACTTTGTTAAAAATTCTGAATTCAAATCATTTGTCTATGAATATAAGGGA
>VDFB02329027.1:0-35933 GCA_007258455.2 Sequoia sempervirens
TCTTGGCATCAACAACACTATCATTTGTAACATGCTTATTCTTAACCCAATATTTGTTTTTGTCAGCTGGTGGATTGACGTTTGTGTTTTTGGAACCATATCTTAGTTCTCCCTTTGCAATAAGGGCTTTCTCAATCTGAACCCCCTTTTTGACCAATTCTGTGATGTTTGTACAACAATGTAAATTTACAATACGAATTTTAGGGGTGTTCGAGGTGTTTTGAGCCAGAACATGTCGACTTTTTCCCTTTCAGGAATGTCAATGTGACATCGACTAGCAAGGCTTCTCCATTTTTGAAAGAATGGAATAAATGTCTCACCAGAGTCTTCCTGCGTGAGATTACACAAGCTAGTGATAGAGGTATCCATGTCAATGTTGTACGCATAATTTCTTATGAATTTTTGTTTGAGTTCATCCCATGTTTGGATATCTTTTTGCGTTGAGAACCATTCAAGGGCTTGGCCTGCCAAACTTTTGGAAAAAAGTCTCATCAAGTATGTTGGTTCGTAGGCAATATCCATACAGTTGGTTGTGAATTCGCGAACATGTTCAATGGGATTTGTTTTGCCTCTATATTTTGTGAAGTTGGGTGATACGTATCCTGGTGGAAATGCAGGCATACGTAAGTTCATGTCGAAAAGGTATACATCCAGGTCATATGATATTTCCGATTTCCTGCCTAAAATATACATGTTTTGCATATTTTTCTCCATATCTCTCATTCTTGCTTTGAGTTCATCTATGGTAGGGTCGTTTACGTTTCCGTATGTTGGGTTACCTGGTACACCATGTGTTCCTGTCTGGTGTGCGTGAATGTTGGTATATTGCAGTGGTACGGATTGTTGTGGTATGTATGACGTGTGTTGTTGGTATTGGAAGTTATGATTTGGTGTATGTTGATGAGTATGAATGTTGGATGAATATGTTGGGATATGTCCCCCAGCCATGTGTGTCGTTATTTGGGGGATGTTGTGAGCATGACTGTTATGATGTGTCAATGAAGTCATGGGTTGTGTTATTTGACCACCTTGTGTAAATTGGTGATTTTGCACAAGAGGAACGTTTGTGTTTATACCTTGGGAGGAAATGACATTTGACTGTGTTGTCATGTTGGCATTTTGTTGTTGTCCTTGAATAAAGATACGTCCTGTGGGTCCCCCCAAAGGATTTTGTGAAATACCACTGGATGGATGTGTCGAAGTTGTGTTCATGGTAGTAGATGTAGTTGTCAAGGGGGGATTGTTTTGACTTGATGATGCCCCCGTGGCATTTACTGTCGTGGCATCGACTGTCATGGTATTTGTTGTGGTCCCAAAGGAAGTATTTCTTGTAGTATTTAGAGGTTGACCACTATGTGACATGTTATGTGCGTTATTGGCATTAGGGTCATGAAGTGTCGAATTTACTGTGTTGGCATGAAATCCTGGTGGTAACTTAGCTCCTTCACTCAAGAGCATAGCTACAAATCTGTCTCTGTCCTAATGAGCTATTGTTTCAGCAAGCTGATAGACCTCCGGGTCTTGTGTCAATGCCTCTATGTTTTCCTGAAGTAGTTGGCCATTTTCGTCTCTTTGCAAGTAGAGTTCGAATGTACTGTTTGCTGGAAGTTGATTGTCTTGTTTGGTAAATGGATCATAAAAGGTCCAATTCTGGTCATGTGGAGGACTGTTGACACTAAATGGGGGGTCTTGCCTAAAGTTTTCCATTTGTCTCTTTTGTTTTTGAAGTCTGGTTTCAACCATGAACTGATTTTGCTCAAATTGGAGTGACAACTAAATGCAAGTATGACACTATGTGAAGTCTAAGTTCAAAATGACGCCTAGAATGACTAATGTTTTTGGATTTTTGAGAAAAGGGTATGCAATTTGTATGCAATGTAAGACAAGGTTATCTAAGCACTTCTAAGCGTGAACTTTGTTTACGATTTGGACTGCTAAAGGACTTCGTTGGAAATGACAAGTTGACAAGGTCTAAATGACTAGTGAGTCTTCCTAACTAGGCTTTTGAGTTGGAAGAAATCTCACAAAAAAGGACAATGACTAAAGAGGTTTGATAACTTAGTCCAAGAGGGTCTAATGTCGAAAACAATGTTTTTGCAAAGGTGTGCTTAAGATTTTCCTAATCCTAAGTATGCAAGTATGGACCTTAAGGACAACGTAATGCTGAATGTACTAAACTAAAAGGAATGAGGTATGCAACCTATGGTGACTAATGCAAGTTTAGACAAGACTTTGAGCAATATCAAGTTTGGTTTCTGACAGAATCTTTTTGATGATAGTGTTTGACGAATGGTTGACAATTTGAAGACCTCAGGTTTCAGATGCGTTTTGACAAATCAGTTGCGTCGTCGAAAATCACTTGCGGTTTGACAGATGCGACTCAGTTTAGTTTCAACCTAATTTTCGTGTTGTTTTGATGGAAGTTTTGACTTGTTTTGATGAATGTTTTGTTTGAACTGTGACAAAACCAGAATGCACTTGACAAACACAGCGTTTTAAAAGGTATCCAAGCACACATGAGATAAGCACAATCCTAAAAAGGCCACTAGGCCTTGGGTTTGTATACTTGATATAGCCCACCAGTTATACCCCGGATTGGTGATGAACACCTTTCCTTCTCGAGAGCGGACAGCTTAGAATTTGGTGGCATTGGCTCCCCTCCACGGCTCATTAACGTCATTCGAGCACACCAAATTCGGATTCATTGGGTAGTGACATCCCAAGAATTGCTATCTCTACTCAAGGGGATCGGTAGTGAGTAATTTTCGGGCATGATACTGTACCCTGCACTATATCAAGCAACGGCCAATAGAACGGTTGGATACTAAAACAAGGGTGTTTAATTCGGGCATTTCGTTCGTGGGGCGTGATCCATGTGGCGAGAGTCCCCTTTCGGATCCATCTCGTCGGAACCACGCTCGTGATTCTTGGGCTTTCCCCAAGAACCCACTTTTCTATACCGGCTGGAAGTCCCTCGGTGTCAGGGTGCTACCGGTCTGAGTCGTCCTGGGGTGAGTACTTTTTCCCACCAGGACAGGCCCAAGTTCTAGAGTCGATAACCGTTTCTCTTACACCCAGGATCGCACGAATGCGCAAGGGGAGAGGATACTCCGATATACCGAATCGTGAAGGGTAATTAACAAAAAACAGAATGGGTCTGGTTTTCTGATCACAAGGTTTTCACCAAGTGAGAGCATACTCACCTACCACTCCACAAGCACAATCAGACACAAAAGACATGATTCTTTTTATAAGCACCAAAACTAAGTGTTTGCTAATCTAGAAATAAACAAGCACACTGTTTGTTTGTTTCCCTCTTTGACATGCGAATCTGCAAACAATAAGTTAGTAGTTTTGTAGATAATGGTCTTGGACACACGGAAAAGATCGCCACACGCTACCAGAAAAGATTAGTAACAAAAATTAAAAAAAAACTTAAATGAAAACAGCAAACTTGAAATAGTGATAACTTCCTCCAAACTTAACAAAATTTCAAGTGGTAGATATCCATGGAAAGCTAAAAATCTAAACTTAAAAACCCAGAAAATATTTTCCACGATTCTGCACAAAAGGAAAGTTATAGATGAAAGAAAAAAACGCGGGTTTAAAAATGAAATTAAAAAAAATAGCGATTACTAAAACAGCCATAACTTTGTCAAATCTTAATGAAATTTAAAACCGTTTAATTTTCTGGAAAGCTCAAACCGAGATCTACAAAACCCAGAAAATGTTTGAAAATATTTTATTCGCCCATTTTTCTGTGCTCAAATAAAGGTGACGGGATTTTGTATGACGTCTTGGCTGTAACCTGCAAAACAGTGAAAACAAACAAAAACACACACAAATTTCTGTCCAAAATGTTGGGTTCACCAATGTAATCAAGGGAAAATCAGATTTTTAGATGGTTAGCACAAATAACATAAAAATCCAATGAAATAACGAAGTACAATGGAAATCAAATGAAAACGAAAGGAAATATATCACCGAGTGTCTCCATCTTCCATGCTTGATCTTCGTTACACCTTTTTGCTTGCTGGATAATGTTGCCCTCAGATTTGTACTTTGAACAATCTAAAATGCCTAAGCCCTACAACAAGATTCGAAGGATTTGATATGCCTATGACTATTGCCAATGTCTAAAAGTCAATGCCTATGCCTAGAATAAATGCCAATATTAATCAAATGCCTATGACAATGAATAAGTGAGAGTAAATATATGCCTATAGTAATTACGTAAAATGTCAAGATATGAAAAATGAGAAGGAAAGGGCATTTTATAGAAAAGGCCATTTCGAACGGACGGACGAGATAAATTAGTGATGAGACCCTAAAACGAACGATCCAGATTACACCCAAGAATCCCTAATTAGGGTTAGGGCAAAATCCTTAATCGAACGGTCGGAATAAAATCGGATCAACGGTGGAGAATAAATGAGGAAATTAATTAGATAATGAAGATTTTCAAAAAATCAAGAAGATAAGATTGCCTGATTTGCAAGATTCGAAAAATCAAAGAGATAAGATCGCCTGATTTGCAAGATTCAAAAAATCAAAGAGATAAGATTCAACTGAAGATAAGATTTGGAAAATCAAGAATCTGCCCGATTACTTGATTTTTGGAAGATTAATTACTAATTTGAATTAAATTAATTCAAATTATGGTTTATGAGATAATAAATAATCTTTTTTGGTTATTTATCAAAAGGCCCGGCAGTTAGGATTGACGATATTTTAAAATAATTTGATTTATTTAAAATAAGAAAATTATGAAATTAGCAATTAAATAATTAAATTAAATTATTTAATTCAGCAATAAGATTAATTAATTAAATAAATTAATCAATTTATTTAATTAAGGACAGTTAGTGACGTATTAAATAAATAAATAAAATTATTTATTTAATAGTGAAAAGGATAATTAAACGAAGAAATTAAATAAATTAAGAAATCTATTTAATTAAAGAAAGACTTAGACAATTAGTGACGTATTTAATAAATAAATTAAAATTTATTTATTTAATAATCATAAAGAATCAAAGGACATGAATTAATTAAATAATTATGAATTATTTAATCAATAGTCGAATGTGGACCAAGGACATAATTAAATGTCTTACTTATGCTAGGACGAAAGTGGTAAAAATGAAGCTTGCAGGCCTAGGTCATTTTTAGGTGTCTGATTCTTGTTATACATGCAACAAATTTGGACAAAATCTAATCAGTCGATCAAGGGTCAATGGAGGACAATCTAATCAGAAAAATGTTGTATGCTACAATTGCGCAAACCGGGACATATCTCAAGAGTTTGAGAAACCAAAGTACCACCTCAAAGTGTAACCTTCATGATAGTGTGAAGCAAGAGAAGTTGCAATCCTATAGAACATTTTTTGAAATCTAAAGATGAAGGAAAGAGGAGAACATAGCTAGCCATCTAATCTTGGTAGATGAAGTTGTGGAATGAAATCAAAGGTCTTGGAGAAGATATATTAACTTTGTGGTGGTGAAGAAAGGTTTGAGAAATATCCTTCATTGATTTGACTCAAAATTTTATGCAATTGAAGAAGCCAAGGATCTAAAAAAATCTTACCATGGAAGAGTTGTTTGGATACCTCACAGCCTATGGCATGATGAATGGAGTTCAAAGTACACACAAAAGAGAAGTTCCATTAAAATTTGTGAAGAAAGAAGAAGCATCGGGTTCACATAGTGATTTTGAGGAGGAAGAAGAAAACTTTGTGAGAAAGTTAGAAGAAATGATCAAGTACAAAGGTAAATTACCATTCAAATATTTTAATTGTGGAAGAATTGGTCATTATGCTTCTAAATTTCCCTTTGGAGAAAATTAAAGTAGCCACAAGGGATCCCTTCCAACAAAATTTATCTAGACTACTAGGATCACTCTATAATTGTTGAATGAGATTACTAGTAGGGTGATCTCACAATACTGGTTTACAATTTTTGGCCAAATTGGACATTGAACCATTTTTTTCTAACTAAATCTTCACTTTCGGGCACCAATAGCAGCTAAACTATGAGAAATTTTAAAATGATGCAAAATAGTGATTTGTGAAATTTTGTCTGTAGATTCTAAATATTATTTTTTCAAAAAATTTGGAATTAGATTGCACTACTTTTTCTATCTCCTTCGAAAACTAGTTTTTTTAGTAAACACCATTTTTAAGGAGTGACACTCACTGTATAACACAACTTTTTTTCCATGAAGGATAAAATTCTAATATTTTTGAATTTAGATTTCTAACTATGATATCTAGTGCTTCCAATTGGTTTCATGGTGTTTTATTGAATATTTTTTCCTTAATCAAGTTTTGAAGTCAAACCAATTACAATTCAGATATAGGCAGATTGTATAACAACTTTTTTTGTATGTATAAAAATTATTTACTTTTTTTGTTGGATCAAGGACTTCAATATCTAGTGCACTCATATTTTTCAAACAAAAAAATTGATAATCTTCTATTTTTTGACATGTGCATAACAGAGAGTTTGATTTTTGGTGAAAAACCAACATTCACAAGAAATAAAAAATAAATATAATAATAAAATTAAATTTATTTAAAATTATACTTTTTGGGAAGCCTATAATAAGGACTACATATTTACAAAAAATAAATTTTAAATGAATTCATTTGATCCCCCAAAAGGTAAATCAAAAGTGGTTTTCTATCAGCCCATTAAGTGGCCTGGTTGGGTTAAACCAATGGCAAAAGTGGATAGGATGGTTGAGTGGGAAAGGCCAAGAGAGGGATGGTGGAAGGTGAACTTTGATGGTGCCTCAAAGGGAAATATAGGACCTTCAGGAGGAGGGTTTTTAATAAGAGATTGGGTAGGGAATGTGATTGCACTTGGAGCAAAAAAGATAAGGGAGGGAACAAATAACTTAGCAGAGGCTACAACTGCACTGTTGGCTATGAAACTGGGCAAGAAGTTGGGGACTTCAAAATTGCACTTGGAGGGTGACTTTATGATCATAGTACAAGTGATAATGAAAGGGTATATAGGGGCCTGGCATCTTCAGAACATCATAGAAAGAATCAGAGAGGAGTTAAATTAGTTTGAGGATTTTAATGTATCCCACATAAGAAGTGGTAATGTAGAGGCAGATGTTTTATCTAAATGGGTAGTAAATTTTAGAATGGTCGGGGAATTAAAGGTGGAAGATTTGAGAAATTTAAATTTGAATGAATAAACTCAAGAAATGTGATAAGGTGGTGAGGGTGGGGAATTAATGAAGAGAGAGATAGGGGAAATGTATTTGGTAGAAACAACGGTTGAAATGATGGTGTCGGTTGATGTGTTGCAGGGAGTAAAAGTTCAGTATTTTAGGTGGTGTGTTTAGGTAAGGAGTTATTTTAATGATGCCTCGATTATTTACAAAGACTTGCATAAGGTGCAAGTAAGTAGTAGGCAGTGGGATTTGGTGGAGAAGTACGTGCTGCAGAAATTTCAAATGGAGGTAGGCTTCACCCTCTATTTGAAGAAGCAATTGAATCCGTTTTATGGAGATTCCATGAACCAAAGGCTTGCGGGATTGTTTCTATTTATGGATGAGTAGCTGGTGCAGAGTGTAAGGTTGATAATGGGTGAATCATTTGGAAGTTTTATTCACATGTATAGAATCAATATGGACATTTACTCTTTAATTGTGGCATGGGGCCTAGACTTGGGTGAGCAGGTTGAAACCATCAGGGAAGTAACGAGGACAATTGTGCATGAGGATTTCTTGGACGAGCTTGACTCATTTCTAGAACGGGTAATTTTGGATGTGGGTGTGGATCTTCATGAGCGAATTGACGATGAGGAGAGGGCTAGTGATGTAGGTGTGGTTCCTTTCATCTGAGCACCAGAAGATGCACATAAAAACCAATACAGGGAAGAGGTGCGTCATGGATGGAAAACCCTCAAAGTATTTATAGGCATTATGAAGGTGGAGAAAAGCATTGCACAAGCCAAGGGTGAAGTGAGGTTGCTGAAAGTAGAGCAGCAGAAGATGGGTCATTAGAAGGCGAAGGGAAAGAAGAAGCATGGAGTGGTGAAGGATAGGGGTAGTCAGGCTTAGGAAAAGATAGGTTTTAGTTTTTTGGTATTAAACTAAATAGTATCTCTCTTGTTTTATTATGGGGTTAAGCCTGTTCATAAGCTTGTTGGTTTTTTGGTTTTTTTGTAGTCTAGGGTTTGCTGGTATGCAATGGTGATTGTAATCAATGGATTTTTCCAAAGTAGGGTGTAGGTGATATGGGTTGATGTCTATTTTCAGCATGTTTAGATGCTTCTAAAACTCTGGTACTAGTAATTTTTTGGTGGTGGTTAGCAGAAAATGGTGGAAGATGTAATGTTTTATTTTAAGAAATACAAAAACAAATCCAATTACCGACAAAAAAAAAGTGGTTTTTTATCAGCATTTTGATTGGTGTAAAGGAGACTCTATTATAGGTATGGTTTAAAACTAGCGGGGTTCTATCTGAGGGGGTTTGATCTAAGGTAGTTTGATCAAACCCTCTTCAATTGGAATGATCTATATGGAACATTTTAAGGCTTAAATCATTATATTTTCTAAAAATATGTGATTTCAGCAAAAATCAAAATCTCCCAGAAATTGTAAACCAGCTTTATGGGATCACCCAATAGCCACATCATTTTTCCACTCTCCTTTGGCTTCTTCTACCCAATCTTATAATATTGAAAGGGAACACAATAAATCTTCATCCTTCCTCAATAATGTATCTTACACAACATTTTCCTTCCCTTTCTTATATACAATCTCAAAATAATATCCACATGAGTCGCCTAGGTAAAGTTATCATCTTGTACCACAAATTTCTCAAGCTCCTCAAGTCTCATATCTAGAGAATAGATTTTCTCTATGGGAACCTTGAGAGAGAAATATTCCTCCACAGAAGAGACAAAGGGAAAGGCAGGGGGTAGGAACATGACTCATCACCTCACCAAAAGGAGAAGAGAAACCGATGAAGATTTATGAAACAAGCTCTTCGAAAGTAGGACTGATTCGAGGGGAACTAAACCTTCTAGATCCCATTCTAATATTCTGAATACTTCTTACAATGTATTCCAAGGTTGTAGATTGGGTCATGAAGCTCATAAAAGCTTCACAACACACTATCTACAACACACCCTATATGCAAGAGAAGAAAAATTTACGAACCCAAGAGAAGGAGACAAAAGATTCATGTCAGGTTCACCAAAATGTAGAGGATGGGATTCACTACTCCCAAGTCCCAAGATAAATAGGGTCTAAAGGGAGAAAATTACCCTCAACTACCTCAATGACAAATGCAGGAAAAAAAGGTGGCAAATAAAAGATAAATTGGACTTTATTTTATGTTTTTGGGGAAATGGAGGATTTCAAGAATCAGATGAGCAAACCACAAAGATCTTAGATTGCAAACTTTATCAACTCTCACCTAGAGGACATCAATGCGGGACTCAAATGATAGTGTGGCATGCTTTTATCTCATGGATGTTCTAGCATCTTGTATGGACCAAGAATAGAGTCTACAATCAAAAAATCGTAAGGTGTGCTAATGACCCAAAAACCTTAATTTGATAGTTTTAATGAAAATGATAGACTGCTAAGAATGTATACAATCTTGAAGATGATGAAAATGTGAATCACAAATAGTAGCAATGCATTAAAAGTACAAAATTCACATTTCAAAAATTGATCAATAAAGCCTAAGATTTATGCATAAAATTAAATGATAAAAAATAATACCATAGAAAATACCTTAGATTTTTCTTTTATTTCTTTGATAACTACTTGAATGGTTGATGTAGATTGCTCTCGTATTTTTAGCATAACCTTGATATCAACATGATAGAATGAAGGCTTCGTGCTTGATAGATTCCTGCTTGATAATAATAATGAGCTTGCTCTTGATAATGCTATAGATCTTGTGATATGATAATTGTGTTCTAAGAGATAATGCATGAGAAAAGGTCTTATTTATATTCCTCACCTAACATTTAACCAATGATGGATATTAACTAGAAAGATCAATGGATGAGAAAATTTTAGAGAGGGTAGGACCTATAATTCAAATTTTGATCGAGGAAAAGTTGAAAGAATTAAATATATAAATTTATTTAATTAAAAATGGTAGTTGGAAAAATAAATAAATATTTATTTATTTATTTTAGAAGATTTTTTTTTAATAAAAGAGGGATAAAAACTTCATTGAATCATAAAAACACTACAAAGCCAAAGTAGAAAACACACAAAGGGCACCAACAAAACCATGAGTTAAGTCACACCCAAGAAACACCTCATATCTTCCACAACCCAATCTTCTAGAACAAGGGCCAAATCACTAGGAAGATTGCCCCAATCATCAATATTCCAAGTCCCCATTTGCTCAGATGCCCACCTAGCCAAGCCATCCACCACCTTTTTCCACTCATGAGGAATATGGCAGAAAACAATAGACTACAAAGTAGAGCACAATGAGGTAATTTGCTTGACCACCATAGCCAACTGCCAATTCACATCCTCCAAATGCCTCTTATTCAACAAATCAACAACAACCTGAGAGTCAGATTCACAAACAATTCACCTCTAGCCAAGGACACACACATTCAACTGCCAAAAGGATAACAATAGCCTCCATGAGGTTATTAGTATGTTGACCTTTATAGATAGAAAAGAAGAAATCAAAAACTCCCTAACTATCTCTGCCAATGCCACCAACTCCAGCATGCCTTGGATTACCATGAGAAGACCAATCAAAATTAATTTTCAACTCCCCCAAAGCAGGAGGACACTAGTGACCAACACGACCAACCCTCTCCCGCCCACATCCACAATGCCCTGGCCTTAGATTTTTTTGTCCCTGAACAAAAAGGCCCAGAGCACTGACCATTGCCAGATCACCAGGGTCAACAAGAATAGATAAATCACAAGTAGCAGTCAATGTCTCCCGAAGGACCCCCAAAATTCTCACCCAAAGCTAACCAACAAGAAACATCTTATCTAAAAAAAAATGTGGTTACGATCTGGAACTAAATATGCCAGATTATTAAACTAGGGCCAATGATCCAAGCTATAAGAAGGAAAGAAGTCTTAACAGAAGGAGACCCCTGGTTCTTCCAAAAATCCTCCAAAGAAGAACCATGCCTACACAGTTGGCACCAGAGATTCCACCAAAAGTGCCAAATATCCTTCACAAAGGAACACTGAAAGAAGAGGTAAGGAATAGATTCCTCATGCCCAACACACATGACACACATAGAAGGGCCCTAAAACCCACATTTCCAAAGATTCTCCCAAGTAAGACACTTCCCTTGCACCAATAACCAGGTGAAGAAATTACACTTAGGCTAGGAAAACTTATTCCAAACTTGTTTCCACCAAGGGACCTTTGAGCTCCCAAAAAATTGTTTATCTAGAACTTGATAGCCTAAGGCAACCAAAAATTTACCTTTCAAGTCAGGTCCCCAAGCCTGGACATCTCTCCCAGGAAGAGAGTTACAAATACAATTAGCCAAAAGCAAAGTAAGCTCTTGATGATCCTCAGCCACACCACCAGGAGGCCACACTTGTGGATCCTTCCACCTGAACACACTAACCTGACCTAGAACTTGATGCAATTTTTGAAATACACCACATGGCACCAACCAACATCCAAAAAATGCTGACACAAATTTTGCAGATAATGAGAAGACAAGATGGGGGGATGACCATCCCAAGAATCAAACCAAAAGAGAGCATCTTGACCACCATTATAGATCCAAAACAACCCCTACTTGACCAGATTGGCACCTCTTTTTATGGTACCCCAAATCAAAGAACCCTTCCCCTCCAAGCTAAAGTGAGCAACCTTAGCACTCTCAACCTCACCTAGATATTTTGAAGTAAGGATTTTAGCCTACAATGGATATTGCTGCGAGCACCATCACCAATACAGTTTAGCTGCTAAAGCCTTCCCATTCAAGTTATTCTAACATAATCGTAATCCACCTTCCTGCTTTGGCCTACAAATGGCATCCCACTTAACCAAGCTCCACTTCCTATGAAGAAGGTTGCCAGACCAAAGGAACTGACATGACAACCTCTCAAAATATTTAATAAAGTTGGAAGGAGCAGAAAGAATAAAGCATCTATATAGAGGAAGAGAGTGCACCACATATTTTTAGAGAGTCACTCTACTCGTAGATGAAAGCCACCTGCAAGTCTAATGACTAACTAGGTTACGAAACTTATCAATAATCCCCTGCCAAAACAATTTAGGAAGTGAACGAATGGCAAGCGAAATGCCAAGATAAACAAAGGGGAGGGAGGCAATCTAAAAATGAAGGATGGCAGTTATTTTCCTTTGGATACTCTTAGGAGTGTTGAAGTAGTAGATAAAAGGCATCCGCTCATTAATACATTGACCTGAAGTAGCTAAATAGGTGTCCAAGACACTGCGTCATCTGATAGCCTCCTCAACTTTGGCCCTACCCATTAGAGCAGTATCATCAACAAATTGAAGATGGGATTGAGGGGGAATATCATTTCGCCAACTCTAGCCCTGAATCAAACCACACTCTACTCGAGATCTAATGAACCTCCCCAATCCTTCAACAAGTAAGATGAACAACTAGGGGGATAGAGGATCCCCTTGTCTGAGCCCCCGAGAGGCACCCAACAACTCTGTTGGCTCTTCATTAACCAACACCAAAAAGGATGAAGAGGTGAGACAAATATTTACCCATTCAATCCAATCATTAGAAAAAACAAAGGCTCCCAAAAGCTTGAATAAGAAATCCCATTCAACATGATCATATGCTTTAGCCATGTACAACTTGATAAACATAGCTTTTTCCTTAGAGTATGACATAGAATGAATTATCTACGCAACAATGATGACACCATTCATAATCTGCCTACCTACAACAAAACCCCCTTGCTCCTTAGAGATTACCTACTCAACCAAGGTTTCATCCTTTCAACGATCAGCTTTGTAATAATCTTATACACAATGTTACATAAAGAAATTGGCCTAAAAATTTCTAGAGTATTAGCACTCTCCTTCTTTGGTATAAGAGAAAGAAAGGTAGCATTCATAGATTTTAGCACCTATTTATTCATGAAGGATTCCTAAACCACCTCCAAAAGGTATTACTTCCCAAAACTCCTAGAAGAACTCAATCGAAAACCCATCAGGCCTTGAAGTTTTTCCCTTTTTCATCTAAAACACAATATTCTCTAGCTCTGACAAGGAAATAGGATTAAGCAGAGATTCATTGATTTCAGTGGGAACCAAAGGCGAGATACAATCCAAAATCATAGCTTCATCCACCACTGTAGGAAGAGAATCCTTAGATAACAAAGTAGAAAAGAAACAAACTAACTCAACATAAATAGAAGTAGAAGAAGAAGAAATCTCCCCAGTCGATGACAAGAGAGTAGAAATAACATTTCCTTTTGTTCTATCCTTAACAAAGTTATGAAAGAAAGAGGTATTTCAGTCACCTACCTGGAGCCACTCAATTCAGGATTTTTGTTTCCAGAAAATTTCCTCCCTTAGTTCCCCTTCCTCAACATCCTTCATCGTCGCAACTTCCAACAAACCAAGCTCCTCTATGAGGCCTTGATCTTAAATCTGTCTGGTAATCGAGTCCAAGTGAGCCTAAGCATTATGCTTAGCATAAAACACATTGCCAAAGTGTTTCCTATTCCAGTGCTTTAGTCTACACTTCACATATTGAAGCATCTTGGAGGAGTACATAGCAGTACCAAAAGCTGGCTTCCCAAGATTCCACTAGCGTAGAAGAAAATCATGAAGAGAGTCATCCCTAAGCCACATAAGCTAGAACTTAAAAGACTACTTTGTACAATGTCTGGCCAGCTCAACAATAATCTTAATTGGCCAATGATCAGAGCCCGAACCATCCAAAATCTCAGAGCTAGTCTTCCACCTATCTCCCACCCAGAAACTGGACACCAAGAATCTATCCAACCTTTTTGAAATAGTTGCATATCCACTTCTCCTATTATTCTAGGTAAAAATCCCATTAACAGGCTTGATATCAATCAAATTCAAGAGAGAAATACTATCCTACAATAGCATTGAAGAAGGCTCCAAACGAGCACTACAACCTCTCTTCTCCTCCATTGAGGAGGCAACATTAAAATCCCCAACCAAAATCCAAGATAAGGATCCAAAGACCTCACATATCTTACCTGGCACCACATTTAAACTTTACCCTAATAGTCCATCGGAGCATACATGTTAGAGAAGAGAGCTCTCCCTTGACTCAATATGAGAAGCAACACAAGAAATCAAACCCCTACATGAGAACCACCATAAAGGACTAATTCTCTGTGGGTCCCATAAACATGCCACCCCACCAGAACTACCAAGGGCCCCAATGCATTGACACTACCCCTAAAACCAAATCTTTGAAGCCACACTCAACATACTATCAACCGATAACTTAGTTTCCTGAAGGAAGACCATATCAGGAGAGTGCATACAAATCAAATCTCAAATAGCCTTTTGTCTAGGGAGGCTATTCATATCCCTCACATTCCAAGGAAGCACTATCATCATTGAGGTTGGGAGAAGTGAGTATCAATAGTCTTCACCAAACCTAACTCCACCAAAGCCTCACCAATTAACTTGACCTTTTCTTGATCCTTCTTTCTACCCACCTTGGAAGGTTTCTTCGGAGCCCCCCTTTTAAGGGACTTTTATTGCAAACCCAAAGTTGGGGAAAAGGACTTGGTTTTACCTGAGTTAGAAGCACCCCGCACCTTAGAGAGAACACCACCCGCACTAGGGGAACCATTAGTAGCTTCCAACACCAAACTAGACACGCCCTGGTCTGGAGCCAAAGGAGTCAAATATGAATCCATCTAAATACCCTGCACACCAAGCTAAATAGAGCTAAAAAACACCAAAGGCTACTCCTTAGGCACTTCCGTAGCCAAAGATCCAACTGTTTCCTGCAAGTCCAACTGAAACCCTTCCTCCTGAACCAAATCCTCTAGTGCCTCAAATCTATTAAAATTTTCCTCCTCCTGCCTATCCTTGGGGAAAATCTTCTGGCCCCGCCCATGATTATGAGACTTAACCTAAATAAATCCTTCTTTATCAGCTACCCCCCCTTGTATGGGAGTCACTCTTGTCCATCTTTGAAATAGACTATGAGGGGGCATTACTTGTACCAACAACACTAGAAGTGTGAGGGAATCTTCGCTGAAGATGACCATACTCATGGAAAAATCGTCACCTAAAAGGTAGTGTCACATAATCTAACAGTTGAGTCCAGGAGCAAGACCCAACAAACGTATCAATTGAATCAGGTAACGAGTGACTCAAATCAATTTCAACACATACCCGTGCATAGGAAAAAATATTCTTGCTCAAAGTTTGTTGTGAAGGACCAATAGGTTTTCCCAACAACAAAGCAATCGATTGCAATATGTCACTTCTTCAGCATTCAAGTGGCGAATGAGGAAGCTGAACCCAAACTAGGATCTTAGATGGTAACTCCTCTTCCGAGTTAAAGCCAACATGCCATGGCTTTATGAAAAGACCCACCTAATTATAGAAGTATGGACCACCCTTAAAAGCCCTATTCTGGTCAGAAACACACGAGAAATCCACCATAAAAAAGTTATTTGCAGGCAACAAAATTTCAAAATCTCCTTTTGGATTCCATGTCTTACAAATCCATGTTTCAAGAAAAAGTAGAGAAAACCTCATCCCCAGGAACTTACAAATCAGCACATGATTGTTGTAGTAATCTACATCTTCAGCAACTGACTCTAATTGGATCACTAAAATTGGCCGCTCTTGGGCTCTCTCCAAGCACCCATTCACCTTTTGCAATTTAAACACTCCATTTCATGACATACTCGATCCAAATGAAACCCCCCATTCTTCACCAGCCAAAGAAGGATCTTGAACTACCCTATCCAAGGGCTCATACAATGCCATTGAAACCTGGAACAAAGAGGCCACAACCCATCCTCCTCCAACCCTAGGCCAGATCCAACCACAGCCCAAAACCAGCACACACAGACACAAAAAGAAACCAGCAAATGACCAGAAGATCACCTTACCCAACACCAAAATGTCACTGCCTCCACCACAAGAAGACACTCCACCCTCAAGAAACAAGGAGCCAACACACAACCCTCTTCAAGAAACCACGCACCACTAACAACCCACAGAAGAGAAAAAAGACACTTTGAACAACAATATCGACCAAGCAAATAACAAAAGAATAAAGAAAACAGGCCTGCCCTAGGCCCCCCACATGCATGCGAAGCCCAACACGAACAGAAGAGGTCTACAAATGCAAGCTAGGGCCCGCACGCCCTAGCTCGCCCTCTGTCGACGCCAATTGCCATTCTCTCTTTAGAAGAAAATATTTAAATTAAATAAATTATTTTAATTTATTTAAAATGGGAGTGTTAGCTAATTAAATAATTTTAAAAAAATAGGGTCAAAGATAAATAAAATTTTAAATAATGTTGGAGGGAAAATGATAAGTGGTGAATTAATTAAATTATTAATTTTTACTATTAATATAGGTATGACAAAAAGATTAATATAATTAAATAATTAAAAATTATTTAATTATTATGAATGAAAGTAAGGAAATATTAGCTTAATTAAATAATCTAAAATTAAATTTAATTAATTATAGATCTCGAATAAATGAGGAGGATAATGATTAAATGATAAGATGGAAATGCATTAGTCATTTTTAGGTGTTTACACATCTAAAGCATTTGAAGGAAAATTTCTCAAAAGTAGAGCATCATCAGTATTAATCATAAATATAATAACCAAGATGAAACACATGAACTAAGTGTGTCTATAATGAAAGGAAAATTAATAATCAATTATATGGAGAGAAAATTGCACACACGATGAATTAATACATCCATACAAAGTTAACCCTAAGACATAGGATAAAAAGAAATGAAATTCTCAAGGAAAAAGGATTGGATGCAACATAATGCACAAGCACATAATCAACACTTGACATCCATTAGTATATGCTAAATGCAAAGGGACATGAGAATTCATGATAAATTATTAGCAAGAATGCACAATCCAAGGGTGGTGCATGGGGATCAAATAGATAGAAAAAATTAAAATTCAAAACCTAACCAATATGTAACAATAAGACACAAAAACATACTGTTTAACTTCAAATAAACCCTAGCATTTGTAAGTCTAATCAAGTTCACCAAAATGAAAAAAATAAAATAAAGGAACCTTTTAAATATCACATGTAGGTTAATTAAATTACTATGATAACTAAGCTCTAACTCATGATATAAAGTTGATAATGAAATTGATAAGTAAATATGATAATAAATGCACCAAATTTAAACAAATAAAATAAATATGCTTAAAGATTGAGATCTAGTGATGATGTGATTGTGAAAAATAATGCATATTTATTTGTCATTGTGTTAGGACCTTGAAATGTGTTAGAGTACCACTCCCGAACTAATAAGTCAATTGTTCAACACTTGAGCTCTATTCACATCATGAAATCAATTTGGGTAGAAATTGCGCTACTAAAATGACCTATACTTGTGGAATTGAATCACTATACATAAAATTGACCTCTGTTTGTGGAATTGAACTGTCATACATAAAAATAACTTGAGAGATTTTGTGATCTAAAAACTAGTTTGCTTAAACATGCAATAAAGTGATTGGCAATGTTGACAAATACCTTTCAAGAGAATGTTAGGCAAAGTAATTCTTTATTGATCAAACCCCTAGGTTAGACATTTTAATGGGTTTGGAACAATGATTGACAATATGTCAAGCAATTGTGCAATATGCCTAGCCATGTGTTACTATAGATGTCATGTTACTTCCAAACATCAATGCAATAATTTTTCAATGATCTATGTTGATATGTGGAAGAGATATTAAATGATTCTTAGATGCATGCTAGATCCTACATAATCATAATGAATTAAGGTTTGTCCTTTTATACATCTTATAATACAATATGAAATGAATAGACATGCAATAGATAATTATAAAAAAATAGCATATATTCAATTTTAAAATATAAATATAAAAATACAATGATCAAATTTCACATCAGAAAATATACAATTTGCAGGCCAAATCTATATTATTTCTTCCATACTCATAATTTGCCAACTCTTCCACCAAATCAAAAACAAACCAACACCATCATTACTCTTGTTTTATTCCCTTTAGTAGTAAAAATTTCAAACACCCATATAATATACTAGTATTCCCACACGTGGAGTACACTCCACATTCATCTCTGTTATTCTAATGTTCACCTTTCCATCATCTTATCCATTAGTTATCTGGATGTTCCTGCAAGCACTCAGAAACTTCTGGCATCAATCAAGCAAGGAAAAACAAAAGCAACTAGAATTGCTTCGCTGCATGCGCACACTCAGAGACCAGTATACCCCACAACCCCATTTCAAAAGAATAAAAAACCGTATAAGTGCTCTTTGATGTAGACTGTGAGATTCCAAATTCTTTGTTTTGTACTTGCTCTGCCTCATATGTAATCATGTTGTGCTCACTAAGAATATCTGTTGAATGTCGGAGAATAGTTTCAGAAATACATTGTTTCACATTCTCTGAAATGTGGCAATTACTATCTCCACTTGTACTGCCCACTAAGAAAATCTTAGTTATCAGCTGGATTTCTGTGCTAAATGTGACTGATACATAGTCATTCATGTGGTCCTTACGTGGATCTCAGCTTAATAGACAAAACAGATAAACTGTAATGTCAAGAACTGCAGATACCAACCGACACTAGTTACCAAACATGAATGAGAAGCAGCAATTGCAATAATTCATTCAAGGACTGCACTAAGGTTAATGGTTGGGTGGGTTGGTTGGGTTGGTTGGGTTTAAAGAGTACACACTAAGCATTGCCTGTTTAGGTGGTTCTTGTGGGGTCTATTAGACTATTAGAAAATACAAAGTGGTAGTGACTGTGTTTTTTATTGATGATTAATAAAAATGTGCAAAATGAAGTGGGAATGTGTGAAGTACGCACTTTTTGTGTCTACACCATGTTAAGAAGGGACAAAAGGGATAATGATAATAAGGTTGATAGAAATCACAAGTGATGAAACAAGTGATTGTTTTTTATGATTAAAAAAAGAAAAAGAAAAAAAGCACCCATTTGGACAATCACAACTCTTGTTGAAGAAACAGGCACCTACAAATCACATCTTTGTACAACACTAAATTTGTTGTGTTCAGTTTGTGGATGATATTTTCTACATAAAGAAAGTGAATTTTGTTTAACATAAATCAGAAAAATTTATGAAAGATATTTTGCAAAAACACATGTATGATCATTTATGTAAGCCAAGGGAATTTTCCACATATAGACAAAATATTGTTCTAACTCCTTGACCACCACTTGGTTATACCATAAGAATCTATTCATCATAGACTTCAGTTTTAAACCGGCCACCTTCTATAGTAAATGATCTATGCTTGGGAGAGGGCAGTTGTCCATAAGAGACTTGACATTTAGATTTCTAAAATCAAGACATAGTTTGATCTCCCCATTACTTTTTCTCATTGGGACAAGGTTAGAAACCATTTAGAATTTCTAATAAGTTGGATGATACCTCCCTCCTTCAACTTCATTAATTCCTTTTTCATTTGTAGAGCAAGGGTTGGGTTGACGGGCCTTTGTTTTTTTCTTAAACTTTTTGCATTTGGTTGGAGGGGAAAAGTATGTTGAAATAAATCTTCCCTATATGATTTGAGCTCACCATAAGAACTTGCAAAATATCTTCTAGAATTTCTTAACAATTTTATCCATATTTTATTTTCAAGAAAGCTTCAATCTCTTCCCTATATAAATCATTTTGGGATTTTCTTTGTACCTAGGTGTAGTGTAGGAATTCTGACTCTTAAAAAGGAATGATAATGTTCCTGGATAGAAAATCCCCTAAAATACACTAGGATGAATCAACAAGTATCATACTACTCAAATTGTTTGATTATCATTTTTATACAAAATTTGTAATTAAACAAAAAATTAAAATATCAAATGTTTAATTATAAAACCCTGGTTAAAGTATCTCTTATTTGGAAATGAATTACAAGATCATTTTAATAAAATTGAAAAATGCTAATTTTAGAGAACTTGTGGTGACTTTCTAAAAGCCTCTACCTTGGACACTAGTGCATCACATAGATGTCCTTATGTCACACTATCATTTGACATATATATGTGACAAAAACTACAATATGACCTATAATGAGTGCATGTATGCACATAATAAAAATAACAAACTCAAAGCATACACAAAATATTTAAATATTATAAACAAGAAACTAACTGACAAAGAAATGGGTTTCAAAAGAACAATGGTGTTGGTTTGTGGAGTGTGCTTAGACTTTGGTGTTAATATTTTGGCCATTTTGTCTAGTGCAGCTTCCCCCCAAATTAATTAAAAAGCAAGTGCAATGGGGTGGAGCCCTTCCTGTGGGGTTTGGGGGGACCACCCCCTAGCGAGGGCCCAGGGGTGGAACCCACAATGGGGGTTTGGGGCAACACCCCCAAAGCAAAAAATTCCTATATTTTTAATAAAAAACTCATTGCAATTTCCTAATATTATTCAGTTGAAACACAGTTTAAAACTCCCCAAAATAACTAATGGTTTCTTGTTGTGTGGAATTGGAGAGTCACAAATTTGTGAATAAGTTTGCAACAAAACATGATGCAGAAGCATCCCTGGTTAGAAAGTAATCCTCTATCAACCAAAAAAATATTTCTTTTCTTGCAACTCAGTCTATAGTTGTCTCAGCAATTTCTTTTGTATTTTACCGCATTGTCATTTCTCAACTTGCGGAGCAAGAAATATCTTCTACACGAGGTCATCTTCAACATATCCAGATATCAAGTGATTTTCATTCATTTGCAAAAAGTTATTGCTCCCATAATTTCACTGTCAATTCTCTATCAGAGAATTCAAGGCCTATTCAGCTCAATTTGGTTGTGCAAACCTTTTCCAGAATGTGTAGAGCTTAATGGAACTTCATTCGGGCATTTTAGGTCTAAGAGGAACTTTCTTGGAGATCTGTGATTCATTTCAATCCCCCAATGGGTATCTTCTCATGTTTGAGGTCGACCTACACATTTAATCTTGCATTAGGGTTTGTAAGCCCTTCAGGCTAACACAAATCATAATTGGAGCTTGAGGTTCATATATAATACCATTTGTAATACTTTGGAAAGTAATTAATGATCAAATAGAAGTTAGTTAGTTAGGTTCATCCTTCACGGATGTGAAGTGTAATAAGGCCTTATGTTAATTGTAATATCATGTAATGCCCTTGTGACAGGCTTGTGAGCCCTATTTATTCTGCATATGAGGCATATGATGCATGTAAGATTGTAATTTTTTAAATCAATAATAATTCATTTTTTGCTAAGCATTTCTTGAGTTATTTCTGTTGTGTTGAACTCTAGGTTATATGGTTGGACAGTCCTTTCTAGACCCTCCATCTATGACTGCACCAAGTGGTATTAGAGTGTTACACTCCAATTATGTAGTTACTATTTACTATGACTATGTAGGGTAAATATGAATGTAATGTGAATTTTGGAGATGAATAAATTGTGCTTACACTTTGTTATTGATGCCTTATGTGTGAATGTTATCTCATTTAGTTTTGTGCAAATATAAGAAATGGATGGTTATTGAATTGTTATTCTAACGTTGGAGATGTATTATATGTAATGCATATTTTGTTGAATAGTTGACTACCTTGAGCACATGTTAGTGGATGTAGGTGTATGTTCAATTCCTCTAGGAAGAGGGGAAGTATCACTCAGGAGAAGATCTTGGTTGGGTAACTAGTAACGTAACCTATTTAGGTGGTTCTTGTGGGGACTATTAGACTATTAGAAAATACAAAGTGGTAGTGACTGTGTTTTTTATTGATGATTAATAAAAATGTGCAAAATGAAGTGGGAATGTGTGAAGTACACACTTTTTGTGTCTACACCATGTTAAGAAGGGACAAAAGGGATAATGATAATAAGGTTGATTGAAATCACAAGTGATGAAACAAGTGATTGTTTTTAATGATTTTAAAAAAAAAAACAAAGCACCCATTTGGACAATCACAACTCTTGTTGAAGACACAGGCACCTACAAATCACATCCTTGTACAACACTAAATTTGTTGTGTTCAGTTTGTGGATGATATTTTCTACATAAAGATAGTGAATTTTGTTTAACATAAATCAGAAAATTTTATGAAAGATATTTTGCAAAAACACATGTATGATCATTTATGTTAGCCAAGGGAATTTTCCACATATAGAAAAAATATTGTTCTAACTCCTTGACCACCACTTGGTTATACCATAAGAATCTATTCATCATAGAATTCAGTTTTAAACTGGCCACCTTCTATAGTAAATGATCTATGCTTGGGAGAGGGCAATTGTCCATAAGAGACTTGACATTTAGATTTCTAAAATCAAGACATAGTTTGATCTCCCCATTATTTTTTCTCATTGGGACAAGGTTAGAAACCATTTAGAATTCCTAATAAGTTTGATGATACCTCCCTCCTTCAACTTCATTAATTCCTTTTTCATTTGTGAAGCAAGGGTTGGGTTGACGGGCCTTTGCTTTTGTCTTAATTTTTTTGCATTTCATTGGAGGGAAATAGTATGTTGAAATAAATCTTCCCTATATGATTTGAGCTCAACATAATAACATGCAAAATACCTTGTAGAATTTCTTAACAATTTTATAGACATTTTATTTTCAAGAAAGCTTCAATCTCTTCCCTATATAAATCATTTTGGAATTTTCTTTGTACCTTGGTGTAGTGTAGGAATTTTGACTCTTAAAAAGGAATGATAATGTTCCTGGAGAGAAAATCCCTTAAAATACACTAGGATGAATCAACAAGTCTTTATAGTACTCAAATTTTTTGATTATCATTTTTATACAAAAAATGTAATTAAACAAAAAATTAAAATATCAAATGTTTAATTATAAAAAACTAGTTAAAATATCTCTTAGTTGGAAATGAATTACAAGATCATTTTAATAAAATTGAAAAATGTTAATTTTAGAGAACTTGTGGCAACTTTCTAAAAGCCTCTACCTTGGACACTAGTGCATCACATAGATGTCCTTGTGTCACACTATCATTTGACATATATATGTGACAAAAAGTACAGTATGACCTATAATGAGTGCATGTATGCACATAATAAAAATAACAAGCTCAAAGCATACAAAAAATATTTAAATAATAGAAAAGACAATGAGACTAGTGATTTAAATATTCTAAACAAGAAACTAACTGACAAAGAAATGGGTTTCAAAAGAACAACATTGGTGTTGGTCTGTGGAGTGTGCTTAGACTTTGGTGTTAATATTTTGGCCATTTTGTCTAGTGTAGTTTCCGCCCAAATTAATTAACGAGCAAGTGCAATGGGGTGGAGCCCTTCCTATGGGGTTTGGGGGGACCACCCCTTGGCAAGGGCCCAAGGGTGGATCCCACAATGGAGGTTTGGGGCAACGCCCCCAAAGAAATTTTTTTCTATATTTTTAATTAAAAAAATCATTGCAATTTCCTAATGATATTTAGTTGAAAAATGATTTAAAACTCCCCAAAATAACTAATGGTTTTTTGTTGTGTGGAATTGGAGAGTCTCAAATTTGTGAAGAATTTTGCAACAAAACATGATGCAAGAGCATCCCTGGTTGTAAAGTAATCCTCTATCAACCAAAAAAAAATATTTCTTTTCTTGCAACTCAGTCTGTAGTTATCTCAGCAATTTCTTTCGTATTTTACCGAATTGTCATTTCTCAACTCGCAAAGCAGGAAATGTCTTCTACACGAGGTCATCTTCAACATATCTAGATATCAGGTGATTTGCATTCATTTTCTGAAAGTCATCGCTCCCATAATTTCACTATCAATTCTCTATCAGAGAATTCAAGGCCTATCTGGCTCAGTTTGGTTGTGCAAACCTTTTCCAGAATGTGCAAAGCTTTATGGAACATCATTCAGGAATTTTAGGTCCAAGAGGAACTTTCTTGGAGATCCACGATTCATTTCAATCCCCCAATGGGTATCTTCTCATGTTTGAGGCCGACCTACACATTTGATCTTGTATTGGGGTTTGTAAGCCCTTCAGGCTTATGCAAATCAGAATTGGAGCTTGAGATTCATATTTAAGACCATTTGTAATCCTTTGGAAAGTAATTAATGATCAAATAGAAGTTAGTCAATTAGGTTCAGTTTTTAATGCTACAAAGTGTAATAAGGTCTTATGTCAATTGTAATATCATATAATGCCCTTGCGACAGGCCTGTGAACCCTATTTATTTGCATATGAGGCATATGATGCATGTAAGATTGTAATTTTTTAAATCAATGATAATTCATTTTTGCTAAGCATTTCTTGAGTTATTTCTGTTGTGTTGAACTCTAGGCTGCATGGTTGGACAACCCTTTCTGGACCCTCCATTTGTGACTGTGCCAAGTGGTATTAGAACTTGTTACACCCCAATTGTGTAATTACTATTTACTATTACTATGTAGGATAAATATGAATGTAATGTGAATTCTAGAGATGAATAAATTGTGCTTACACTTTGTTATTGACACATTATGTGTGAATGCTATCTAATTTAGTGTTATGCAAATATAAGAAATGGATGGTTATTGAATTGTTATTCTAACTTTGGAGATGTATTATATGTAATGCATATTTTTTTGAGTAACTGACTACCTTGAGTACATGTTAGTGGATGTAGGTATATGTTCAATTCCTCTAGGCGGAGGGGAAGTATCACTCAGGAGAAGATCTTGGTCAGGTAACCAATAATGTAACATGTTTGAGCTTACACACACCATAGTAGAATAATTGAGTCAGGTCATTATGTGGGAAGTTGGTAAGTCATCCTTAGTTGATATTTCTACATTAGTAAGAGTCTTGTTACTATTGTGTTTGCATTATTGGGTGTTGTTTATCTGTTTGAGCTTATGAATTCTTTCTTTTATTACTGTGTTTGTATTGATGAGCAAGATGTACATGGAATATGTATATGTACACACATACATGTTGATGGTAGATCATACACATGAAGGACTACACACATGAGTATACATAGGTATACATACCTATGCACACTTATGGACGAGTTGCTTATACGTATGGAACTATCAATTGGATCAAACAACATGTATATGTATATGCATAAATATATCACACGTAAGTACTTATCAGTGCAATAGTAATTATGTATGGCTATTATGTGAATCGAATATGTATATATATATGTATATGTATAGTATATACATATATCCATGTGTATATATATATTGATACATGTGTATGATGGCAAACAAACATGCCTATATACGAATGTATCGATATATGTATACATACATATACATGTACATAGAGGCATATACTTATGTACATACATATATATATATATGTATGTATGTATGTATGTATACAATCGATATACTTTTATTGCTATGTGATTACTATCTTGCTTATACTTATTTCTATATTGAATGTATACATATTAACATATATATACATATACATATATATACATATATATGTCAAGATATACATATATATATATATAATTAATATATATTTAAATAATATCTATTGCTTGGAAATTGACTATCATTAACAATGATAGAGGTTGATTATTTAACTTAATCGAAGGTCGAGTATTTATTACTTATGATTGTACTTTAAGAGGCCGAATATTACTCATGTTTCTCATGCATTAAGGAGCAAGTATTCTGCAAAATAACTTACATCCATGAAGTTGATATGTGAAGGAGACTTAGTTGATGCCTTATGTGGAAACATTATGGACTTAGTAAACTCTTTAACGGCGTGTCTTTGAGGAAATATCAATAGTTGTTAAATGCATGAAGATTAGGAACAACAGGTTGAAGAATGGGTCAAAGTAATTAATAAGCTGAGTCAAATCATATAAGACTGAGTCGATATGAATTATGTGTTGCGTATTAGTTATTAACTTATTCAACAAGTGATGGATTGTGCTAAGCCTGTAGGAGGTATTTGTTTCTTTTACAACACCTTATGAATCCTACTTGTTGTAGATGTTCATTGTGAAGGCAATTTGAATTACACATTTATCATCATGTGTTGATTTGAAATAGTCTTTCATTGTTGTCATAAAAAAAGGTTGACTTGTAGCACTATTTCGCTAAGTATGTTCTTCTTAGTGCGCAACATTTTAGCTAAGTTGAGTGAGTAGCTATGCATGGTAATTGTTTTCAACACTCATTCCTAATCTGTAGGGTGATAAGCCTCTTTTTTGTTGTATAAATAGAAGAGAAAACTCGCTTATTTGGGACACAACCCATATGCATTGTGCTAAGTATTTTATGCATTCTTCTCTGCAATTCCTATCTACAATGTTCTATTCTATTTGACAGAGATATCTTTGAGTGTTGGTTAGAGTATTAGAAAATTGAGTGAAGTACATTATCAACTTGATAGTAGGAGATTATTGTGGCATAGCTGAAGGAGTCAAGCATAAGCTATTTGTTGTTGTGGGAAAGTTGATTTTCAGTCATTTGGTTGGATAAAGCAAAAACAGGCATGATGATATTTCTTCTTTATTATTTAAGCTTTTGAAAGATTATTTTCCATGATTGCTTTGAATTGTATATTATGAGTACTTGCATTTAGGGAAAATAGTATTTCTTGAAAAGGAATTAGAAGCTATTATATTGTTTTATGATGTGCTTGTATGTACTCCATAATAGGAAGTTTGTGTTTATCATAAGTATTACATACTAGATATGATTAAACATGAGTAGCATAAGTGTTACTCATAGCTAGGTTATTGATTTAACTAGGATAGCTAGTGACTACTCCTAGGATTGTTTATCCATTATGGGAGGGAGCTTATACATTTACTTTGTTAAGTATATTTCTTCCAAATTTGTAGAAATGGTGATAGGCTATCTCTGGGGTTATAGATTATCAATTGAAGGAAATACCTATGTGTAGTTTATGATGGCCTTGAGTCAAATTGGCCCTAAGTAGTGTATGTGATAGAATGACCTTCATTTGAAGTATTGAATGAGAACACTTTGGCCAAAGTAGTGTGATTGCTTCTAGCTCCACTATCAGTTCACCATGATCTAGTATTACCTGCTTGTCCTAGATTGTGGGTTTACAAGTTCTATTTATGTAGGACACAACACTATGCTCAGTTGGTTGTCGTTATCTGGTTACTCTACCAATCTATTCGTTGAAGGGAAGGGCCATCTATCAAATGATAGATGTGAGGGGGACCGCATATGAGTCTGTAGTTGGTGGAAAAGCACTTGAGTGATGCTTCTCCACCACAACAGGCGATAAAAGACCAAGATTTTAAAGGAGGAACCTGGACCATCTATAACTATTTGTTTTAAAGCTCGATCAAGCTATGTATGTAACTATGTACATTCTTGTATTATTGTATCTTGTGAAATTATTGTATTGGAAAGGAATCCTTATTGTATTTTTTTATGGCATCTTTGTTCATGTATTCTCAATAAAGAAAAGAAATTTTTTATTGCAATGGCTTGTTACATAGTTTACTTACTCACACAATGAAAACTTAGGAAATTTTTACTTCGATGAAGGGTTAGCATGTTACACAGAGCGAGTTTGTGAGGCCTTAGAAGGAATTGCTTATGGTGAACATATTGTCGATCTAAGGTAGCCTAGAAGTTTTTTCAACTGAGCATTGACTCTGAGGTAGTTGAGACCTTGTAGCCAGATCATCGAATTGAGGAAGTTGCATCAGATGCAAGGGGAGAGATTCTACCAAGGAGAGTACCTATTATGGAAAATGTCACTGGATGAATGGATTAATTATTGGAGATGATGAGAGAAATGAGAGTTCCATTGGATGTTGTAGAAGAGGATAGAAGGAGAGGTCTAAACCCTAGACATGAGGTCAAAAGTGATGATTATGAATTAGATCATGTTGCAGATCAAATCAAGAGAACCTAGAAGAAGAAGAAGATTTACTTCAAGTAAAGATGCTAAAAGCTATTTCCAAGATTGGTTACAAACCTAGAATTGAAATTCAAAATTACGTAGGAAATTTAAACCCTAAGGAATTGACTAATTGGATCAATGGTATGGAAGAATTTACTTTGAATATGAAGAAATTGAAGATCCAAAAAGAGTGAGATTTGAAAAAACTAAGTTGAAAGGACATGCTTCTATTTGGTGGAAAGAAGTTCAATTGGATAGGAATAGAAGAGGAAAGGAGAAAATCACAAAGTGGGATAGGATGGTTACAAAGTTAAAGAATCAATTTATACCAATTGATTATAAGCTTGAATTGTTGAAGATATTGCAGAATCCTAGGAAAAAGGAGAAGTCTATGAAAGAGTATACTAAATAATTTTACAAGATGATCATCAGAGTTGGACATAGTGAAGCAAGCAAGGAAAAGGTTGTGCAATACATGAATGGACTGGGAACAAACATCCAAGAAGAGTTGAGCCTAGTGAAGATGACAATAGTTGAAGAAGCATATAAATTTGTGCTCAAGGTAGAAGAAAAGCTTAATAAGTTTGAACAAAGATAGAGAAGCTAAAGAGGAAGATTCTAGAGAAGTAGATCACAATCTAGAGAGAGAAGACCATATGCAAAGAAAAAAAAGGATGGAAAACCCTACTTTAGTGAAGAGAACGAGAATAATTCATGTCGTAGAGGAAGAGAGGAAAAAAACTTCTCTCATGATCACAAAGGAGGTCATAATTCCTACCATGTAATGATGGATATAAAAGAGATGAAAGAGATTTTGAGAAGATGCCATTCAAAGGAACCTATTTAAAGTGTGGAGGTGAAGGACATAGAGCATTTGAATTTCCTTAGGGAAGTGCTGATAAGAGGGTTGGGAATACAAGAAGAATAGCCTATGTGGATGAAGAACCTATTGGATCCCCCCCTAGTTCAGTTGGGAAAATAGAGAAAGTGAGTTATTAGTAATGAGCAGAGCTTTGATGCATGAATAAGTGACTAAGGAACCACTGCAAAGGAAGAATTTGTTCAAGACAATATGTAAATATGTAGGAAAGGTATGTAAAGCTACCATTGATAGTAGTAGTACCAATAATCTATTTTTAGAAGATATGGTAACCAAGTTGAATTTGAAGAGATTGAAACATGCAAACCCTACAATATAGTCTAGATTCAAGAGGAACATAAGATATTGATAAGTGAGTAGTGTTTGGTCAAATTTCATATAAGGTCATATAATGATGAAGTGTTGTTTGATAGTATCCCTATGGATGCATGTCATTTTTTAGGAAGACCATGGTAATATGATATGAAATCAATCATGATGGGAGGAAGAATACCTACACTATGACTTCAAATGGCAAGAGAACTATATTGATACCTTGGGGAGAAGAGGACAAGAAGGAAGTTTGAGGCATTGTCAGACTATGTTTGGTAGATAGAAGGAAGTTTTTGGAAGGATTGAGGCATGGGAACATGTGTTTTGCATTAAATCTAAAGAAGTGAAATAGTCAAGAGGAAAATAATTCTACCACAAAGGATGAAGATCCACCACAGACCGAAGTAGCAAAACTATTGGCAGAATATGAAGACACCATATTAGAGAATGTACTAGATGGATTACCATCAGTCTAGAGCATCTGTCATCATATAGATCTAATATCTAAATAAATTTTACCTAAAAAATCAGCACATAGGATGACACCTACAGAAAATGTGGAGTTAAACCATAAAATACAAGACTTGTTGAAAAAGTATTGATCAAAGAGAGCTTAAGCCCATGTGTGGTACCTATTGTATTGGCACAAAAGAAATATGGATAATGGAGGATGTTTACACACTCAAGAGAAATCAATAGGATCATATTCAAGTATAGATTTGCATTACCAAGGATGGATGACATTATGGACTATTTGAGTGGAGCAAAGTATTTCACAAAGACTAGCCTAAAGAGTGGATATAATCAAATTTGGATCAAAGAAGGAGATGAATGGAAGACCACATTTAAAACCAATGAAGGATTGTAATAATGGTTAGTGATGCCTTTTGGATTGACCAATGCACCTAGCACTTTCATGAGGTTGATGAACGAAGTATTGAATAAATTTTTGGGTAAGTTTGTTATTTTCTATTTGGATGATATTCTATTTTTTAGTAATACTAAAGAAGAACATTTGTGCCACATCAGACAATTATTATAGAGGTTGACAGAGAAGTTGATAAGCATCAAGAAGTCTAGCTTTATGAAGACATAGTTGGTGTATTTGGGTTTTTTCATTTCTACTAAAGGATTCAAGATGGAACCTAAGAAGGTTAGAGAAATTGTTGAGTGGCCTACACAAGTGAACATTGGAGAGGTAAGATCATTCCATGGATTGTAAATTTTCTACCAAAAATTCATAAGGAGCTTTAGTATAATTTGCACACCCATGAAAAAAACAATGAGAAGGGATAGGAAAGACTTTAAGTGGATATCTAGAGCACAAAGAAGTTTTGAATTGTTGAAGAAAAAGGTGACAAAGCAACTAGTGTTTGCATTGCCTGATCTTGATAAAGTACTTCAAGTTTATTGTGATGTCAATGGAAAAGAAATAGGAGCATTGTTGAGTCAAGAAGGGGGGGAAATAGCTTATTTCAATGAGAATTTGAATGATTCTAAAAGGAGATATTCAATTTATGATCAAGAGCTCTATGCTATAACTCAATCCTTGAAGAAGTGGAGACATTATTTGTTTCCTAAGGAGTTTGTGTTGTACACTGATCATCAATCCTTGCAATATTTTTTTTTTAGGAACTAAAACACCTGTATGAGGATGATCTAGATTTTGTTGAAGCATGGAAAGCATGTAATGAACCAATAGTAACTGATAAGAGTCAATGGTTGGATTATTTCATTTAGAAAAATATGTTGTTCAAAGGAAATCAGTTGTGTATTCCAAGGATTTCAATGAGGGAGAATTTAATTAAGGAAAATCATAGTGGAGGACTAGCAGGAAATTTTGGGGTAGATAAGATAGTAGCCTTGGTGAGTGAACACTATTTTTGGCTGCACATATATAAGGATTTCAGGAAGCATGTAACTCAAAGTTGCAAAATTTGTCAAGTACCAAAAGGGAGTAGTTAAAATACTAGATTGTATAAACCTTTTATATACCAGAGAGACCTTGGGAAGATATAAGCATGAATTTCATATTGGCATTACCAAGAACACAGAGAGTATATAATTCTATAATGGTAGTAGTGGATAGATTTTCTAAGATGGCACATTGCATTCCTTGCAAGAAGACTAATGATTTTGTGCATGTTGCTGACTTATTTTTCAAGGATATTGTGAGATTGCATGGATTACCAAAAAGTATAGTTTTAGATAGGGAAACCGTGTTCATTGGATACTTTTGGAGGACATTGTGGAAGAAGATGAAGATATACTTGAAGTTTAGTTCAACATATCACTCACAAACAGATGGAAAAATAGAGGTAGAAAATATGAGTTTGGGTGAATTATTGAGATGTTTGGTTGGAGATAGTGTAGGAAATTGGGACATAGTTCTACCACAAGTAGAGTTTGCATACAAAAATTTAGTAAAACAAAGCATAGGGGAGACACCATTTGAGATAGTGACAAGAATAGATCCCAAAGGAGTGGTGGGTCTCAAAGACATCATTATGGAGGATAAGAGGAGTGAAAAAGAAAAAGAATTTACAATATTCATGGAAACATTGAATAGTCAAGTATGGAAACACTTGAAGGATGTGAATAACAAGTATAAGGAGAAGGCAAATGAGAAAAGGAGACATAAGAAATTTAATATTGGAGGTGAATTTATGGTATATCTCAAGAAGGAAAGGCTTCCAGTAGGAACATACAATAATTTGAAGATGAGGAATATTGGACCATGTAAGATTCTCGGGAAGTTTGATTCAAGAAATGCATATGAAGTGGAGTTACTGAAAGCACTTGGTAATTACCTATTTTCAATGTTGTTGACATCTATAAGTATCATGAAGGGCAATTAATTTGGAGTAACAAAGAAGCTGACCTGAAGGAGAAATTACCATATCAACCACAGGAGTAGATTGAGCAGATCTTGGACATCAGAATCAAAAGGAGCACTAGGAACAAGCAGTACAAGGAGTACTTTGTAAAGTAGAAAAGCAGACCAACAGAGGATTCGTCATGAATTTCTCAGACTAAGGTGGACCATTTTGGTTTTCCTCTAGCTCCTGGAAAGTGAGGGACTCACTTTTCTTCCAAGCCTAGGTGTCTAATGTAGGAGCATCCATGGTTGTAAAGAAATCTTGTATCAACCAAAAAACATTTATTTTCTTGCAACCCAATTTGTAGCTATCTCAACAATTTCTTCCACAATTTACCACATTGTCATTTCTTATCTCATAGATCAGGATATATATTCTACACAAGGTCATCTTCAATATATCCAGATTCTAGGTGATTTTTATTTGTTTGAGAAAGTTATCGCTCTCAAAATTTCACTGTCAATTCTCTGTCATAGCATTCAAGGCCTATCTGGCTTAGTTTGGTTGTGTTGACCTTTTTCAGAATGCGTGGAGATTAATGAAACATCATTCAAGAATTTTAGGTCAAAGGGGAACTTTCTTGGAGATCAACAATTCATTTTCATCCCCTTATGGGTATCTTCTCATGTTTGAGGCTGACCTACACGCTTGATCTTACATTGGGGTTTCTAAGCTCTTGAAGCCAATGTGGATCATAATTGGAGCTTGAGATTCATATTTAAGACCATTTGGAATCCTTTGGAAAGTAATTAATGATCAGATAAAAGTTAGTCAGTTAGGTTCAACCTTCAAGGCTTTAAAGTGTAATAAGGCATTGTGCCAATTTTAATATCATGTAGTGCCCTTTTGGTAGGCCTGTGAGCCCTAGTTATTTCACATATGAGGCATGTTGGCCTCCTTTAATGGTTTAATAACTAAGCCCCTAAAGCTATAACTTAGAGATTAGATGTTTGCACTAAGTAGTTATCTTGCTCATCATGAAGGTTCATTTTATTGTCAACCCAGGGACATAAACTTGAAATGGGTTAGCATTGTGTATGCACTAGGACTCAACAGTAGTCATCCTTATTCTACAACTAGAAAGGAAATAGTACTGAAAATAAAATACTGGAAAGAAATTAACATAAGAACTGAGCATGAATCAACAACTACACTGAGCATCAACAACTGAACTGGAATGAATGACATAAATAAAAATCTCAGCAAACAGACAAGAAGTTACTTTGTATGCCTTGGCTACAGAAACAGTCATAGAACAGAGTTCCAATGGCTGCAAGAATAGACAACTGTTAAGACCGAAACTATTTACTGAATAGAAAAATAACTTTTAAACTAAACGGGTGGAAGTCTCACCAAGTGGCCCCCCTTGAGTGAGTCTTCCTTAAGCTAACTCAGATGCAGAAAATTAGAATATCATTTTATTCCTTGAAAACATGATTACATCATATCAGCAATATGACTATATTACTTAAACTAAAAATTCAAGTACAATCTCAAAACATCCAACCTTATAAAAAGGGGCATTTGACCATTATTTATAGAGGGAAAAGCTTCTAATTAACCCTAACTAACTAGACAGCCAACTCCAACAAAATAGGAGGATGCCATTTACTGAAAACATGGGAAAGAGAGGAAGGAATTTATGCATGTGCTAGATTTAGTCAAAGCAGACTTTCCCCAACAAAGATCCAACACAACAATGCTTCCTAAATTTCCCTAACTGACAAACATGATCATTTAAAAGGTAGTTACAACTTCCACACGAACTAGGAATTTCCCTCCATTAGAAGTTTCCCTCCATTGAGAGTTTCCCTCCATTGACCTCTTTAATGACCATCTTTTTGACTTCCTTAGCAACCAACTAGCTGGTAGGAACTGCTTCTACTTTGTAGGCTTCACTTATATCAGCATCTTAATGTGAACCTGCATAATGTCATTAGCATGCACAAAACAATTGCATGTCCATAATTACCTTAAAGTAACATCCATTCAACCACATGTAAAATTAATATAGATTATTCACATAGCATGTTAATATCATTCAAAAGTCACAAGGATAAGTTCATTCCCAAGGTTCATAATTCTAGGGAAATAACATAGAGAATGCCAATAACTAGGTGCTAAAGTTTATAGTATCAACAACAAATATATGATAAACCCTATAAAAATTGAGCCATTATTTGGACTCATCATTCCCCCCAACCTAATGATCCATTGGTCCTCCAGCAGAGGGATCTCTATTCCTTTTCCTTGTTAAAGCTCTAAAGTCACCAATTGCTAATTGTCCTAGATCAATCTCTGCAGTATCTGAATTTGGATCCCAGTAGAATCCCTGCTTGTTTGCTAATCTACTCCACCTTGGCCTTTATATAGCTATGTCATGCTGATAGTATCTATAATCTGATACTAGCCACAACATAGTGGGTGTTGGAATGTCAATGGAATCCAATAGTGTTGCTTCACCCTTCCAAGTTGTATGTACCTAGTGCTTTGTTTACATGTTGCAACATAATTTTGCAAAGAATGGGGTTTAGCCTATTTTAGTTGATCTAGTAAACTATTCCATCTCTGTGATAGGTAACCCAATATTGTTTTCCTTTTAGTATCAGCTACCTTCTCATATTCCTAGTATGATTCATCCCTAATAGGCATGATCTTGTTTTTTTAGCTTGAATATAGTAAATTCCTAAAGGGTTACTAGATTCAGCTTTCAGAGGCAAGGGGGTATGGAGTTCTCTTTCCCTGTATATTTTAAACTGTTGCCCCCAGCTGACTTCATTTTGGATCCATGACATGAATGCCCTCAAGTGAATATCTCCAATGTATAACAATGGGTTCCAGTCATGATCATTAGGCACAGCATAATTATGCAAGTACAATTCACATAGTAGATTTTTAGCTTCAAGAGGAGAGGATTGGTAGGCTTGGAAGAACTCATGTGCGGTTTCAATAGAAGGGCTTAAACTTGAAATAACCCTTGACAACTTGAAAGAAATATGATGCTCCTTCAAATGCAATGCATATACTCTCAGAGGAGTTCTACATGCCATCATTTGTGGTACTAGAGCCACCACATTATCTACCTTATCCTTCAATGTAGCAATCTTTGCATTCTTTCCCTCAATTTCTACATCTTTCTTCTTAACCTAATCCTATAGATGAGTCTTTCCGTAGTCGACTCCTTTTTTTTTGCATTCCATTCCATAAGTTAAGGGCTACAAGATTCCATGAAAAAGTGGGAGGTTTATGTTTCCCTACCAAGATCTTTCCTTGCACTGACTAATGTTGTTCAAATTGCTACGGTTGTAGAGGTTCTTGTTGTTCATCTTGCTTTGGTTGCATTGGTTCTTGATTTTCATCTTGATCTGCAACATCAAGAAGCTCTGCTAAACCTATGTTTGCATGTTCATAAAAAATTTATTCCACTTCAACATTTACCTAACCCTTAGGAGCTTCTATCTCCTTCATAGGCATTCTTCTGAGTCTAGGGCTTCTTTTTGGAGGCATATCAGTAGTTGGCTCAGCTAGTTTTGATTTCTTTGGAGGGATTTTATGTTTCTCAATGACTGCAGGATGACCAGTATCATCAACCTTCTATTTCCTAGGGCTTGGTGTTACTTTTTCTAATGTTTGCTTCTTGGCCTTCCCTTTTCTAATTTCAGCCTCTCTCATTCGTGCTTCCTCTTTTCTAATGGAATCCCTAGTATGAATTGGAGTTTTAGGGAGAACATTGTCATTAGGTTTTAATGATGAACTTCCTTCATTTGAATATTCTAATTTAGAGGATCCAATTTCTACTGTTGATT
>VDFB02329028.1:0-19723 GCA_007258455.2 Sequoia sempervirens
AAAATTTCTCCCGATTATTCTCCACGCATGACCCAAGAGTCAATCAAGTCAAAGAAAACCACTTTATACTTCACCAAATTGCTTCACAGCTATATATAAAATGGTGTGAGCTTTCCAAGAAGGTGTTTTAGTTTGCACACCGAGTAGGTTTTGCATGCATTCTTAAACGACGCAACACGTAGCCTTGTTCGGTTGAACTAATAAAACCAATTACAAAAATTCATGAGATAGGTAGCTATCAAATTGGCTTCGATATTGATTAAATTCTATGTGAATACAATTTTTAGTCCGAAATCATTTAGAAAATAGGAAAAAAGAATAAAACTTAAAGAAGTTTTGGCTCTTCCAACATCCACAAATTATAAACTTAACTTAAAAATGGATATCCCCTATCCTTTTATAGAAGTAAGACACAGGTAGGATAAGACAAATACATGAGAGGAAATCCAAGGGACAAATCACTTCAAGGCACACAGAATGTGGTGACCGGCAAGAAAATTGCAAATGAAGTCAACGAAGGTCAACCTTCATCTACACATTGAGGTCCTTTAGATTTTATCTTCTTATTATCACCAGGATAATAACTTGAATCAAGATAGTGTGTAGGAGTTTCCCATATATTCTGAATGATTAATTCATCATCATGTTCCTACACTTTTGTTCTTCCTCAAGCTTTCTACTCTTGAGAATAGGCTTCCTCAGAGATTGGCGCTTTCTGTCGCCATATGTGAAATATCAGGATCCTTGGTATTCTAGTGGATACAAGCTCCTCTACATATAACTTCTTAGAATGTGTAGTCCAATCTGGATATGATTCTCTCTGTGATTCAAGTTCTCCTGACTATCCATACCCGAACTCTGCATCACAATCTTCTTCTCCTGCAATCACAAATTCCACTCATTAAATCCCTTTAAAAATACATTTATAAAAAATCTCATGTAAATAAAACCATCATTAAATTTGTTATCATATAAATCCATCATAACTAACACGCTTTCTGAAAATCACAAATTCTTGCGTAATTATCCTTTATATACTGGATTACTGGACTATTAGACTTCTTGGATAACCTTAAGATTTTAAAACTTTACTTTGCACCATTACCTAGTACCTAGTATTCAGCTTTACCCATGAATTTTCCCGAACTTCAGTTTTACCGAACGTTGACTATCGGACCGGAACACTTTGCTCAACATCTACATTACCTTTTTCCTTTTTATCATTCTCGATTCCCAGTATCTGATACCCGGAACACTACATTACAAAGTACACTCTTTCTTTAAAGATTTATCTTTCCTGTTTACTTCCAGTGATCTTTTCAACTAGCTATCACCTGCCATAAGCGTTAATTTTCACTTAGGTCCCTGAGTCTTATAGTCTTCGAGCATGTTGTGAGACCACACAACTTGCAACCAATAAAACCAAATTTAAACCAAAACTTGAGATAAAATCACCAATTGTAAATTATAATTTATGCATATTTTAAAACAATAACTTTTACCTAGATTCTAACATAAAAATAGTAAAATTCCTCTGGAAATATCCGTGTGTGCTTTGATTAATTCCAGTTTCTAGAACTTAGTTCAAAAAATCAATTCATTGACATTGAACTAGATAATATGGTAATCCTCCAAAGCCAACCAAGGATAGAGCCTTGTTGCCAGTCAAGCGTCCATAGCCCTAACAAGCTTATATTTGTGATTCCCCCATACATAGCTCGGCTGCTAGCCAGGTGTCTATAGCCCCAGTAGAGATATTTGTATAGCCTAAAGAGTTGATTTTTTTTTTGGTATCTTTCGATATTTCATTAATAGCCCATTTTTATTTTTTGATATTTCATTGATGGTTCATTTCAACTTGCAAGCAATAAAACCCACTATTAGGTTGGAAATTACAGTGGTAGCGAAGGTTACCTTTTGATTTTTTATTCAATGAAAATCCATTCATCATTTCACTACTTCCCAAAAACTCATTTAATAATTCCCTGTCGGTGTGTATTTCTGGCTAAACCTTACCACTTTTATGCCAAATCCTAGCTAACTACAACTCACTATATGTTAGAAGATATACATAAATTAAAATTTATCAATAAACAATTTAATCACCAAATTTAAATCTAAATTTTGAACCATTAGTTACCACCCTTTTTTGATTAAATTTTATGGCAACTACTAAATACTTGGCTAGCAATTCTGATTTGATGGCGCTGCACCACATTAATGGATCGAAAATGTCATGATGACACTAAAACATGATCACATTATTCTACATTAAATTTGCAAGCCTCAATGCGCACAGATTATCTCTTTCAAATTTCCCAAGTGATGATGTGTGTTGCCTCACCGGCTTAATTTTCCTTTCTACTGTGCACACATAAGCACCTTCATGATTAATATGGATTAATAAAAACACAATGAAATGACCACCTTTAATGTCAAAATCTTTAACTTGCTCGATTCGTAATCTTTGCATTGGGCGAATTTGAAGCAAATTGTCACTAATTGTGTGTAAAAATTAATTTGATTTAACTTTCTGCTCTAGAGAAACTCATTCAGTTGCCACCTTTCTTACAATTTCCAAGACTTTAATCTAGGAAACTATGTACCATAACCTCCTCGTGGTCTTTTATAAATTCCACAATTCTCTCGAATTCTTCACACTTCTTACTTTTCCTTCTTTTGTTTTTACATTTTCTATAGTCTGCTAGTGCTTTCTTGCTTCTAGGTCATGGATACTCCCAATTTCCTGACTAGATCTTGCCACCAAAATTTTTTATTAGGTCAAATCATGACTCAAAGGCTTCAAAAAGTTTTCTTCATTTGGAATACCGGTTTTACTGTGCCAAACTTGTTCTTAGTACTTAGGGAAAAATATGTGGAATCCAGCTGATACCATGGTTCTATTCCAACTTGGCTTCTCGCTTTGTAGCATCACTCCTAGATATTGGGCTTCCTATTGAAGATGTTTGCTCGACTACAAATTTGATAGTGCGGCCTGAATATTTGGAGAATCTGGATATTATTCTATCTGTTGCAGATCCGACCATTGAGATTCCTTCCATGGATCATATTCCTTCGGTTCCTAGAACATGGGAAAGTGGTTCCACTCTGGCCTTTCCTTTCTAACCTCTATATTCTTGATTTTCAAGCTCACTGGGAAATTTCCTATGTAGGGTATTTAGCCCTGATGGACGAGGCATCCCAGATTGATTGAATGGCTACTCCTATCTACAGCGCAGTGACCTCTTTTTGCTTTTTGATCTTTTGCAGCAAGAATTTCGATACTTCCATGTATATACGTGATACACACACACACACACACACACACACACACACACACACACACACACACACATATATTTCTCGTACATTTTAAAGTGTGTATTTACTATGTATAGTTTCATCATTTTACATTTCACAACACAATGTTACAAATGTTTGAATTAATTCTCATGTGTATGATAAATTAAGCAAAATTTGCTAATGCAAAGGGCCGAATAGAAAAGAAAGAAGGAAAACAAAACCAAAGAAAATGAAAACAAAATAAAACAAAACCCTAGACAAAAATCAAACTAACCCTAACTAACCAAAACTCTAGTCTAACAAATAACTAACCCTAACAAAACAATTTATTTTAATTTCAATGACTATTTCCATTGTTATTTTAGTATGAATTACAACAGGCTTATCCTTGAACTCATTCAAACAAATTTCAAATTTCCTACTGTAGCAATGAATTTTTTTAAAATTTTGTGTTTAACAAATGTAAATTCAAAGTTGTACTTACCAATGACTTGGCTCATATGTATTAAAATGACCTCATTAAAGGTGGACCAAACTTCTTCTTCTAATTAAGCAATACTCTACCTTCATCCGGCCTTGGTTCATGGTTTCCCTCTTCACTCTGCTCAATTCCGTGAACAACTATGTCCATTTCTTGATTTTTTTCTCCTTTGAAAATTTTCATGTCTTTGGTCGTTTCTTCACTTTGAACTTTGTTAGACCAAGCAATATCACAATTTATATTGTTATCAAAGAGAGAAAAAATTAAAAATTTGATACTCTGTATCCTACATAAAATCAGGAAAATTTCATTTTTTAGCTTGTGACTTTTCAATTTGGAACGGAAAACACGTGTCTCCCGCTCGATTTTCCCATTCCTTCTCTTCACTTGTGTTTTCCACGTGTAAAGAGAATGATGACTCATCAATGTCATTTCCTTGTTTTTGTTGTGATGCTTTTGAATCTCGACATTCTCGCCTATCTTCCTACAAAACGTTAAGATTTTCTTTATAACAATTGCAATTATCGAACTGTTTTGATATATTAGTTAATTTTTTAACATTTTCAATTCCACTAGGGTTATACTCTTTTTCTCATTAATAGTCCCTTATTCTAGTAGTTAAAACTTCTTCTATTAATGGAATCACCTTACATGTAGCCAAACTTACCCTAGTTAAAAAAAATCACAATCTAGTTCACCGTGATCAGTTGTATCATGAATTCTACAGTCGATGACTCTACCAAAAGTGAATAAACTTAAAGGATGTAATTTATGGTTAAGGATTTTCTATAGTTTTTCAACTTCCATTTTGAAATACTAGCTTGCACTAGACTTTCGCCTTAGAAGCTATCTCTTAAACTCAGAACTAATATAAATTTTGTACCACTCTCCTTCTAGCGCCAGTTCCTATTGACGATAATGCCACTCGCAATAATAGTGTAGATAAATTCCTCACAGGAAGACTATGAAGAACCTATCTTTACTTGAAAGACTAAACTAGGGCAACCTAAGGGGTCCCTGTTATAGGAAAAAGGTTGACTTAGCTTAAACCCAAGGCTCTAGTAGTCAAGTCTTGACCATACTAGGTTCACTTCAGGGTATGATGTGATATTGATGTTAATCTCAAGGGGTCTATGGTTGATCAGAATTATAAACATTCAGTACCAAGCTTCCAACTCAATCATAAAATAATACCATGAAATTAAAAGATTTACAATAATATTTCATGAACATCAACAATTTTTGCTATCACTCAAGTAGATTTAGCTTTAAGCATTCAACAATTTCATAAGAAATGAAATATTTTCAATAATTTCTATTCATTCATCTATTTTTTGAAACATTTTCAAGAATTTAAACATCTAATCTAAAATATAGCATAAAAAATATTGAAAATTAAAATTTCTCCCGATTATTCTCCATGCATGCCCCAAGAGTTAATCAAATCAAAGCAAACTGCTTTATACTTCACCAGATTGCTTCAAAGCTACATATAAAATGGTGTGAGCTTTTAAAGAAGGGGTTTTAGTTTTGACACCGAGTAGGCTTTGTATACACCCTAAAACAGTGCAACACGTAGTCTTATTCAGTTGAACTAAAAAAACTAGCTAACAAAAATTCCTGAGATAGGTAGCTATCAAATTGGCTTCAATATTGATTAAATTCTATGTGCATACAAGTTTTTAGTCTATAATGATTCAAAAAATATCAAAAAAGAAAACAACTTAAAAGAATTTATGGCTCTTGCAACATCCACAAATTCTGAACTTAACTTAAAAAGGATATCCCTTGGACTTTTATAGAAGTAAGACATACGTAAGATAAGACAAATACATGAGAGGAAATCCAAGGGACAAGTCACAACAAGGCATGTGGAATGTGGTGACTGGAAAGAGAATTACAAATTAAGTCAATGAAGGTCAACCTTCATCTGCACATTGTAGTCCTTCAGGTGTTATCTTCTTATTATCGCTAGGATAATTACTTGAATCAGGATAGTGTGTAGGAGTTTACCATATATTCAAAACAATTAATTCATCATCATGTTCCTACAACTTTTTTCTACCTCAGGCTTTCTACTCTCAAGAATAGGCTTCCTTAGAGATTAGCGCTTTCTGTTGCCATATGTGAAATACCAGGATCCCTGGTATTCCAGTGATTCAAGATCCTTTACATATAACTTCTCAGAATATGCAGCCTGATCTAGATATGATTCTATCTGTGATTCAAGTTTTCTTGACCGTCCATACCTGAACTCTGCATTGCAATATGCTTCTTGTGCAATTATAAATTCCACTCAATAAATCCCTTTACAAAAACATTTATAAAAAATCTCATGTAAATAAAACCATCATTAAATTTATCTTTTAAATCCATCATAATTAACACACTTTCTGAAAAGCACAACTTCTTGCGTAATTATCCTTTATACATTGGATTACCAAACTATCAGACTTCTTCGATAACCTTAAGATTTTAAAACTTTACTTTACATCATTACCTAGTACCCAGTACTGGTATTCAACTTTACCCATGAATTTCCCCATACTTTGGTTTTACCGGAACTTCCATTTTTACTGGACCTTGACTATCAAACAAGAACACTTTGCTCAACATTTACATTACATTTTTCCTTTTTAACATTCCCAGTTCTTTGTATCTGGTACCCGAAACACTACATTATGAAGTACTCTTTCTTTAAAGATTTCTCTTTGCTCTTTACTTTTGGTGATCTTTTCAACTAACCAACACCTTCCATAAGACTTAATTTTCACTTGGGTCCTTAAGTCTTACAATCTTGGGGCATGTTGCGAGACCACACAATAGGTATCAGAGCTTGGTTCCTTCAATTGGCTTGATCGTTCAGGTAAATATTGAAGGTTGAACACATGGCTACAAAGAAGTTGTTGGAAGAATGAAGAAGAATGACTAACTATACAGTTTAGTGTTTTCATTGGTGTCACCATGTTATATGGGTAGTTGACTACAAGACTAAGTTATTGTTTGATCTGGTATTTTGGTCCGGTATCTAAACTGGTATATAGTTTACATCCTCTAGTATTTTGGGTCCGCAATCCTCCGCGGTCAATAGTTTTTGCTTGTGGTTTTGGGAAATAGTTTATGGATATTCAAACTATGTATGATTGGCATCTCTCATGCTCAGGTGCTCGTATGGTGTATCGACATTATTCTATTATTTCTTTTTGCTATTAGGTCTATCTTTGGCTAACCTAATCAATAGATGATGTTAATTTTATCTTCTGAATATATGTGTGACCTATCTTAGGTCTATGCCGACATGATGTAGTGTGCTAATCATTTGAATTCTCTTTGGAAATATTTTGTGAAAGCTTGAAGCCGACAGTTGGTATTTTTGATGAATAAGAGTTGCATCTAATTAGGCCAACCTAATTGATGCTTGCGGATCGGTTAGATATATATGCCAGATAGTTTTGAAGATTGAAGCAAGGAAGAGAGTGAAGAATGACATTGATGCGAATGTGAAGAAGTGTGAAACTGATGAAGTGTACATTAAGTCAGTCTATTGAGCATTATTGGAACTATATCAACACTTGTTAGGTACACTCTCATCAATTCATTTCAGTTGTGTAGCTAGTTTTTTTTTTAATCCTTTTTGTAGGTAGTGAGCCTCCTCATGTAAGCAATGAGCCTTTGTATTTGGGAAGTGAGCCCTTGGTAGTGAGCCTCTTGTATTCGATTTTTCTATTACTTTATATTGTGACTTAATCCTCACCGTGGTTTTTCCCTTATTGGGTTTTCCATTTCAAATCTAGTGTTCATTATGTTTATTTTTCTTTCTATTATATGCATTTCATTTTCATACTTAATAAACTCAATAATTTTATCAGTGCAAGCCATGCAAATGAAAGTGACAGTGGTGGTGGCAGTGTGGTGAATTGAAGAAATTTTTTGAGAAGGCATGAGAGAAGTGGTGGTAGGCAAAATTGTCGCTTGTTGAAGTACTTTGAGTGAAGAAAGAAGAGAATTGAAGAATGCAGATACAATGGTCTTGAACAAGGCCAGTGAATACACTAAGGCTTGAACAAGAGGTGAGTGAATTGGTAGATCTAAAAAGCAAAACTGTGAAATAATTTCAAATCAAGCTACGATGAAGCAGTAATTTCATTGCTAGATAAAGGAAATAGAGAAGCAAAGAAAAGAATTTGAGCAGAGATGGAATTAAACTCAAGGATCAAAGACTCTAAAGAAAAAGGGAAGTGGAAAAGAAATTCAAGATTTTTTTCTAGAAGACCACTTGTGAGACAGCCTAATGCACAAAGGTATCCATCTTTCAATGGTTTTTGTTTTTCATGTAACAAATTTGGTCATAGGGCAACCGAGTGCAGAAGTAAAATGAATCAATTTTCTGGACAATGTTTTTCATGCAAGAAATTTGGACATAAAGATACTAAATGTAGATCTCAGGTGAGAATGATTAGTCAAGTAATGATGAATAGGTTTAGTGGAGGCGGAATGAATCAATCCTTTAATAGATAAAACTATACTTGTAACAAGTTTGGACACAAAGCAAATCAATGTAGAACAATGGTTAATGGAGGTTAGAAAAATCAGAAAAGTGTTGTCTGCTATAATTGTAACAAACTTGAACATATATCAAAAGTTTCTAGAAGTAAGAAGGGAAAGCAGTTTTCTCTAGTAGAGAAGAACGAGACAGTGAAGAAAATTGACAAAGATGAGGTGAAGCAAGAGATGAATAAGATATGGAAAAAGAAAGAAGAGCTAGAGACAGAAGATGGGTCTATGCCCTCATCCGATACAAACAACTGGGAATTAGACCTAGCATGGTCTTAGGGGGAGCATTAACAGAAAACTGTACAAGCCCCTTTGATGTATGGTGTGCCAAATGTTGGCATGAGGATATATTGTAAATAATGAGTAAAGAAAAGTTATGGAAAAGAAACCAGAAGAAAAATTCCAGGAATGATCTTTTGTGGATCAATTTAGGGTTTACAGTGCAAACAAAACAAGGTTTTTTCTCAGCTTTTTGAAGTTTGCCACATTTAATGCGAATTAGCGAAAATTGATGGTGTTTAATTCTAAATTTAAAAGTCTTCTTGATCACTTGTGCACTTGAACAAGTTTGAAAAACAACTTGGAGCAATCCTGAAGCGATCTCAAAGCAATTTGAAGCAATTATGAGAATAATTAAAAATAATTAAGAGTTATTTCTCAGTTTACAAAGGGGAAGAAGGGAAAAAGAAGACGTCTTCAATTAAACAATAACGAATTCAAGAAATATAAGCACGATGATAGATAGAGGATCGAGTGGAAATATTCCACTAAAACTGAAGGGTGAAAGGAAAGCTAAGGTGCGCAACTAACTCTCCTAATGTCAAAACCTCAGGGAAGAATGTAGAGGTGACTTTAAATTTTCAATAACAGTCCAATTCAGATACACTTGAAAGAAATACCAGAAACAAAAAAATGAACATATGCAAAAGAACACTAGATTTACGTGGGAAACCCCTTACGGGAGAAAAACCCACCACACCAAGAAAATCCTCTTTGTATTACAGTAATGAAACTACATATAGAGATTAGACTTATCTCCTTGACGTCAATTTATAGTAGTAGATTCAAAATCAACCTTGTATAGAACATCTCATTTACAAGACACTCTCAATTGAATTCACACTGATCACACATTGACCCGTTCACACAACTATTTTTTTCAGAACCAATCATCATCTTCAATTCCTGAGTATATCCATCTCGCTCATGGTCTGTTGATCTTCCTCATAGAAACGGTCACAATAGTCCAACTAATAGCGGTTCCCATTCTACTTCTTTGATTGGTCGAAGACACACCACGTAAGACAGTCTTCCAAATGGTCAAAAAATGTTCAAACAGTATTCGCATGTCGGTGAGACACTAACCGTGTCTCCCCGATGCGACAAAGCCCAATTGTCAATATCGGCTAGAGTCATCACTTTCGGCAAGAGGTTACACCGAGTTCAAAAGTTGTCACTCAGACTCACCCTTGTAGCTAAGTCATCATACCGATATCCATTGTAGAAGCCTCGCCCAAACAATCGCTATCGGCGAGAGGTCATACCGAACACAAATACATTTTGTGAAGCTCTATCGACAAGAGTTCTCCTATCACCAAGAGTCTCATAGATCTTTATGTCATACCGATATTCACCTAGCAAAGCTTTTGGTGAGACAAGCCATATCGATAAGAATTCATCCCAACAATAAACACATGTAGCACTATTGGCAAGACTACCGCTATCGGTAAGACTTCATACCAAACATAGAATAGTCGAAGAGACTACCGCTTTCGCCAAGAGGTCACATCGAAGCTATATACCCATCAGCGAGAGAAACGATATCGCCAAAAGGTCATACCGATGTTCATACCCATTGATGAGACTTACATTCGTCACCAAGAGTTCTTACTGAGCCTCCATGCCTCTCCCTGATGACTTTGAGTGTAACGATGTCGATGAGACATATCTTGTCGGGATGAGTCATTCTGAACAATCAAGTCTCTCCCTGATAACCATTTGACACCAACCGTCGGCAATAGATCTACTTGGGTGGAAGGAGATGGGAAACTCACAGCGATGGAAATGTCACAACGATAACACCAGTCGGCAAGACAACAACAATGTCTCGGTGAAATGAGCATTCCACAAGGTTACACAACTGCTAGTTGGCCAGACAGTACGAATGTCACACCAAATTTTCTCTTACAGGAGTTTACATGCCAGTAAGATTGAGGCATGTTTTCGAACAATCTCCCACTTGACAAAGATCTTACTGACACCTCTAGAGCACAACAAAACTACTGAAATTCATGGGCACTTAGGCCCATCGAACTGGCACACCACCTAAACTTATCTGTGCTCACTGGCTTCGTCAATGCATCTACAACATTCTCCAGATTATCCACTTTTTCTAAAGAGACATTTCCATCCTCCACCATATCTCGTACAAAATGATACTGTACATCTATATGTTTCATCCTGGCATGGAAAGTAGGATTCTTTGCCAAACAAATAGCACTCTGACTGTCACAGTAAATTGTTATTTTCCCTACATCAAACCCAATGTTAGAACACAAATGTTTTAACCAGATTGCTTCTTTACAGGCATGTGTTGCTGCCATGTATTCTACCTCTGTAGTGGACAAAGCGACTACATCCTACCGCTTACTCATCCAACTCACCGCACCACCATTGATCATGAAAATGTATCCACTGGTGGATCTTCTACTGTCAATGTCCCCTACCTAATCAGAATCCACATAGCCTCAAATGTTGAGAGTCCTCTATGATTCAACTAAGTTTCCATGGTAACACAATGCATATTCTGAAGTGCCCTTCAGATATCTAAACACTCTCTTCACAGCAACTGAATGTGTCCTTCCAAGATTAGCCATAAACCGAATAAGTACTCCCACTGCTTCGGAAATGTATGGCCCTGTATAGACCATTGCATACATTAGACTACCAACCGCACTACTATAAGGCACACTGGTCATGTCCTCCATCTCAATAGGAGATTTTGGACTTGTTGATGTTATTTTCGTGAACACACCAACAAAGAATAAAGTCACCAACAGCTACCCTATTCTCTCTTGATCAAAGTATCTGGCACGCTAAGATTGCGAGAGAGTTCGTGCATTCAATTCCAAGGTTCCTTCAATGCGAATAGTCTCAGTTGGCTTGATGTGATTTTGTTGGTATTTCAAAGGGTACTTACACAATTGTTCGACAGTTGACAGCAAATAGCGGACTAAGGGCTTTCATGTAATTCAAATGATTTGACAAGTGAGCAATAGTTTCCTAATCCTAACCAAAAATGAGCTGAAATTAAATGAGTGTAGGGCCTAAGAAGTTTATGTTCTACTCTAAGGCATGGGACATGGCGATCAATTCTTACGGAATTCAATCTAGCATGAATACACCATCACAATGATGCATGCCAACATATAAACCATAATCGAAGTTAAGTTTCACAAAGTTCCAGTTGACCACGCAAGGCGAACCCACCGTCAGTGAGCCCGCTAGTGGTATGGATGAATGAAGTCTTGTTCAAATCGAGCACCACATTCCACAATTACTAATTACTTGCATGAAATGAAATCTACTTTACTTCAAGCTACTTTAAGATGCTATGTGAATTGGAAGGATGAAGAAGCCTCGACAAATACTCATTAATGAAAATTCTTTTATTATGAGAGCATTCACGACAACTTCTTACAAAGTATTCAAAGGGAAGAATTTCCTTCCTTTTCAATGTAAACTATACTATCAAACTATTCTACTCTCTACTCTATCAATTCCTCTCTACTCCTTCTCTGTTATCCTAACTCTGATCTAATTCTAATGAGATACAAATGAGGGGGACTCCCCCTTTTATAGTTGGCCAAGTCCAACGGATGGCTCAGATTACAATCGGCTAGATGGCCCAGATTGTGCCACCTCAGCCCTCAACAAGATTCACCCTAAAAACTACCACAAAGAAGAGGGGTAATAAATGAGCCATTAATGGCCACCATCTTCTAGAAGATTCCTGTTGGTAGATGCGTTCACATTGTTCTCGATCTTCTTCTTGACATTGTTCTTCAACTTTGCTCGAGCTTCCATTCTTTTCTCCATCTTGAGTTATACTAAGTCTCAACACAACCATTTTTTGCAACTTTTCTTCCTTCAAGGTTGAAATGTCATCTTGGATTATTTTCTTCATCTTCCTAAGTCATCACTGTTTGGTCTTGACGTTCCTCCTGCAAAACAAGCAAGGAGAAGAGTATCAAAACACCTCATAAAAAAACTCAGCTTACTTACCACAATTTTCATGTTTTGATCTCCAAGGGTTCATCGTTTTCACTAGCCAACTTTGCGTTCAAATTCTTCATGCCTTAGCCGAATTTCCAACCCATCTTGCATTCTCCCTGGCACACTTCACTCTGATATTTCATCCAACTCAGACCTGAGAAAAATCCTTTCATCAAGAATTTGATAAAAAAAAATTGCCTAGGCACCCAACCTCAAACTCCTCCGCCAAGGCACTTTATCTTCACAAGCATTTTTATTCCTTGGGTACACAACGAACGGATTCATTTAATTTTCTTGAATTTTGAACCTTGGAAAAATAATTTTTTAAACAGATTTAATCCCATTCTTCACATCTGTGAACATTTCTTGTTGCTCTGACTTGGAAATATTTTTGTTGACCCTGTGCAGCTAGCATCATCGGACTCCTTCACTGGCAATCATGCTCGTGCTCTAGGAAATTTCATCACTATTTCAACTTGGGCGTATTTATCCTAAGGAAAATTTCTTTGCCTTAGAAATTTTTTGAATCACTAAGCACTTTTGAAAATTTTTCCTTAGAAAATTTTATTCAACTTTACCCTTTTTGCCTTGGTGAGAAAAATCATCAACTTCACTTAGAGGATTTTTCTATCAAACGCCCCGAGCGCACTTGTATGTCATGAAGAAAATATTTTTCAATTTCAATGCCTGGCATATTATCCATCTCCCCTTGGGCACATTTCTCACTTCAAGAGGACATTTTCATTTAAAAATTCCAACGCCTAGGATATTATTTTTATCACATGGCGATATTCTCCATTTAAATTTCCATCACCTTGCTTCCCCTTTACATCTTAGGCGCACTTCATGTACCATGGAGAACATTCTCAATGGCTAGCATCATTGTTCATCACTTCCAACGCATTAGTAATTTCATTTCACACTTCATGCACTTGGGCACATTTTTGATGTCATGAGGGACATTTTAATTCCAACGCCACCCATATTTTATCATTGCCACCTTTCACCTTACTTTGGCGCATTTCACACATGGTGAAGGATTAACTTCAATGCTTTCCTTAAAATATTCTCTCATCCACCAACCTTGCATGGGTGCATTCAAAGGGTAGAGGTGGAAGTCAACATTTTGTCCTCTTCCTAACTTGCATGGCGCATTCAGCTTATTGAGGGAGGAATCTTTTTCAACGCCTTAGCTTTTTGTCCTCACATGCCATGATTTGGGCGCATTTTTCACCTCATCAAGGATGAAAATTGTTGACTTCCTTGACTTTCTTGAGAGGTGGGTGCATTTTAGCATGTGAGGTGGACGAACCTCATACTTAGAAAAATTTTCAAATATCTTTCACCAACTTTCCCTTGGGCGCATTTTGGCATGAGAGGAGGATGAGTTTCTTTGACTTCCTTTATGAACTTTGACCCCACTTGTTGCATGGGCGCATTTTGGCATAGGAGGAGGATGAAACTTAACACTTAGAAAATTTTCTAGCATGCAAACTCTCAAGGTGGGCACATTTTGGATAGGCAGGAGGATTAACATCTTCGACTTTCCTTGACTTTCTTGTTGCATGGGCGCATTTAAGCCTAGGAGGAGGATGAGCTTTTATACTTAGAAATTTTTTCATGCTTGGCTCGTGAGGAGGGTGCATTTCACCCAGTGAGCAGGACGAAGCCCATGCCTTAGAAATTTTTCATGTTTCTTCACCAACCTGGGCACATTTGGCCATGGGTGAAGGATGAACTTCTAACTTACAAATTTTTAAACACCTCAAGCCCAAGATGGGTGCATTTTCAGGTAGTTGCAGGATGAAGTTCCAGACTTAGTCACTTTTTCTTCTTCTTTGCCAGTTCCTCCATGCCTTACTATAAATAGTAAGTCCCTTGATTTTCACACTTCAAAAGCTCAAATCGTTTTGAAATTTTAAACACTGTTTTTTCACGACTTCATCAACCTATTGACACTACTATTTCGGGTTGGCTTGCTATTTTTAGCCCATTTCTGAAGGTGGTTTGCTATTTATAGTAACTGCCTGCTTCTGATACCTTCACAACTCTGTTTGATTTGAAATTCGAATGATGCGCTACTCACCACATGACCTACTTGCTGACATCGGCGCATGCTGCTGATTTGCTATTTTTAGCCAGTTTCTGAAATGACTTACTATAAATAGTAAGTGCTCTGTTTGCCCTCAAATTTTATCAGCAGATAGCTTGAAAGATATTGATCATGGTGGTTTACACCAGTTTTCAAAAAGTCTGGCTTTTTACCCCTCTTTTCGGGCCCCGAAGCTGGAAACCCTAATTCAACTTGCATGCATATCAAACGACCTTTGTTTGTCCTCGTTTCTATTGCATTGCAATCAGTTTGTGATTTTGAAGTGCTGGGAGGCGACTACCAGAATGTATCTGCTAAAAATAACAAGTTGCTGAATAAGTGATTATCTCCGTTTGCATGTCACATCACTGCGAAGCTCTCGAAAAACCCACAAAGAATATGTAGACATGCAAAAAAAACCCTGACATGCAAACCCTAAAAACAGCCTCTGAAGGCTGAACTCTGAAAGTTGTCATCTCATTTTTCATGTTACACCATCGTGAAGGTCTTCGAAAACCCAGAAGGAATATGCAGACATGTGTTGAAAAACTCTACATCTAAGCCCTGAAATCTACTCCGGAAGTTGAACTGCTAAAAATAGTAAGTTGTCTATTTCAGCTCAAATTTTGCACACGAGCAGCTTGATGTGTTCTGAATGCAGTGTGACTGTTGAAACTTCGAAAGTGTCGAGAAAATGCTCTGAATTTCACACTTACTAAAAATAGTAAGTAGCCAGAATCTGACGAAATTTCAGTGAGGGTCTGCTGGAAGCATACTGACAGCAACGTTAGTCTTTGTTTTCAACATATTCACCTTGCTTGACCTTGAACTGACCAGGAAAGTACAAACCCTAATTTTCAAACTTGGCCAAAATTCACGTTTAAACTCAATGGCAGATACATCCCTCGAAAGGCAGATAGAAAAGAGATAGAGAGAGAGAGAAAAACCAAAGCCAAAAAGACCAGAATGGAGCAAAAATTAGGGGTCCCCATCTTGAATGGGGTGATGTGTGAAAAGGTCACAACATCTGGCATCCCCACGGGAAAGTGTTGGAAAACACTTTAAGAATTGAACCTTGATCAATTTTCCTCAAACCATCATATAGAAAGATACTTACTCAAAAGGCGAGAAAAATATGATATTGGATCAGAACACTTTCATCCAAGACCTCGTGAGTGTGTGCATTCGTTCCATTTCTAAACCATCTTAACTTTCGGAATCAGTCGCAGCAAGTTATATAAATATCTTAGCTTCAAAAGCATCCTGGACATTGCCTCGCTACCAGTCAGGCGTCTATAGCCCCGATGAGGTTGTCTCTACAATTCTCATGAATATTGCTCCACTGCCGGCTGGGCGTCTATAGCCCCGATGGAGTTACTCGTATGTTCCCAAAACCAATATTTCATAATATTTCCTTTTTTCATTTTCTCATTTCTTGTTTTTTAGATATTTCTTTTAAGCACATTTCCTTTTCTTTTGATTCTCCATCAATTCCTCAATTGGCTGGCAAGCAATGAAGCCTCCAATGGGTTTAAGAATTGTAGTGGCGTTGAAGCAAGATGCAAGATTTTCACTTGCCAATACCTTTCCCAAGAAAGCAAAATGACTCAGAATGGAGATAGGTAAGATATATAAGGTCTTTAGACTCATGTGTTAAGACACAATAATGGGTTAACCTCCTGAGACGAGTTTAATCAAAACTGGATGATGACTAGAGGAAAGCAACCTTAGTCTTTTCAAAATTTGCACAAAGCCCAGTGGAAAGAAACCATCTTGTGAAAGTAAAACCATCATCACCCCCCTTCGCAATGGGAAACCCTAAAATCCTTTGCCAATTCCAAACCAAAACCATTTCAGCAGACAACTCAAGGGAAGAATGCCAAACCAAAAACCAAAATGAAAAACAAACAAAAAAAGCAAATGGGAAAGAAAACCCTAATCTAACTATGTTACAAAATAGGCTCTCAGAGAGAACCTAGGATTGGAAATAATGCCTGAGGAATTTCCCATCGTCCGGCAATGGGATATCCCCTCTTGTTTGTGTCCATAACTTAAATGCATTATCCCCAAGATCTCAGAAGCTTGATAGGGGTCCAACCACGATTTGTCGATCCATCCGTTCATAACTCTTTGATGTTTAGCCAAACTTTCCAAAGCTTCATCCCTTTTCTTCCCCAAGTGCATCGACTGAGACAACCTTGTTTGAATCTGGCCCCCTCCCTTATTGACTTCTCCACATTCATCTTTTAAAGTGACTTGTTGAATCATCTTTGGGACTGGCTCTGAGGCTGTCTTACTCATGGCACCTGTGTTCTTTGAATGGAAAGCTTCGTGAATTCTACATGGATTGGGTAATGACAAGTCCTTGATGGAGGCATTTTCTGTCTCTTACTTTACACCTTTAAACACAGAATGTCTGAACATCCTTTCACTCTCATTCCCACTTGAGTCATTTTCAAGCTTTTCTTCTTTCGAGTTCTGCAACATGAGGACTTCTTTCTTAATGGGCATATATGAACCCAAATCAGTTTCTATGAACAAAATATCACTATTTTCACCACATTCTATGATCATCAATCTGAGTCGTGGTGTACTTTCAATTTTTATTTGATTTGGAACTCCTCTCCAAGGAAGCCACATGTGGGAGAAGTCAGTCACGATGTATCCATTTAGCGTTTTGGACCAATCTCTACTCAATAGCATGCCACAACCATCAGGTATATCCACAACTGATATGTCAATGCAACTTTGAATTCTGGGATCCGCCTCCAACTGCATATGGATATTATTCAATTCTCCTACAACTAGAACTTGAGTCTTATCCAGTTGGATTACTTTCTTAGTGGTCTGAAGATGAACTATACCCAACACCTAACACACCTTCAAAGGCACAACATTACTTGATGCACCAGAATCGATCAAACAGTTATGCAATAACTTCCCAAAAATTCTAACTGAAACCAGAAATGGGGCTCGCTCATCCTTTCCCTGATAAAATACTACTGGCCTTTTCTTTTCATTTGCTAAGGCAGTCTTACTTTCATCTTTCCTATCCAGTTGAACTTGGTTATCTTGAACAACATCTTTCAACTTTTGCATTTGCTCTTATTTTTGCTTCTGCTCCGCAGGAATATTAAACCAAACTTTCTTTTTATCTTCAATCCTCAACTTTTCAGGAGTGTTTGAAAAACCTTGTACCATACCTACGAAGTTTTGAGGCTGCTGCGGAGCTTCCCAAGTGTTAAATGGTGCATAAGGCATCTCTTCTACCACATTCGTTTCCTGTGTTGGACGAGACTGTGTGACAACAGGAGGATTTCTTGGTGCATTGGTTGTTCCTTGGGATGTACTTCTCACAACTAGCGTTTCATACAAACTTCCCATAATTGTATCTCTAACCTCTGAAATCTTCATTAGCTCATGTAGGGGGAGACTAACCTTCATCCTTTTGAATTCTTCTAGTACATAAGAGCCAAGTCTTTTCACGTCCTCTCTAGGAAGACTCTCCTTTTGTCCTTGCCCAACTTGATGAATGGGCTGCTGAATAGCTTGTTGTCCACTTCCACCTTGCGTTACATTCTATTGCCTGTACTCTGGAGAATCTCTTGGTAAACCTAGATTGTTACTTGCGTCGGGATGCGGCGGAGTTGTAAAATTATTTGGAGGTACTGATGACGTCAAAGGTTCACGTTGTTGGTGATAGTTTCTCTGATATACTTTGGGAGCTTCACCTCTAGTAGTTTGAAAAGCTTGTACCTATCTTCTTCCTTCTACGAAGATGCTGTTGTTGAGAGGCAGAAAAATATAACCATCTCTATGAAGAGGCTCTTCTGGTGAGGCATATGTGGCATGAACTTCTGATGGTATTTGAAACTCTGGCATCCCCATGGGACTATTTGCTGAAGCTGATGGAAATTGGTGATTAACTGGTGGGGGCGTGTAACTATGAAACTCAGGCGGGAAATTGCAATCCTCTATTATCAATGCCTGATCATATCTGGGTGTTGGGACTAATTCATATCCTGTAACTAGAGGGTTTTCTGTGGCCTCCATATTCCTTGTTTCACTCTTGAGAATACCAGCCACAACTTGGAATTCGTGACACTAGAGCTCAGAGTGCTGGTTCGTATTATGTAACCTACACCATCCTGAAGAGGCAGTTTTGGCCATATAGATTATATCTGTAGGGAAGTTTTCAGGAGGTGGCAGATTGTCCAATGGTGATGGGACACCTCCATTGTTGGGCCCTGTATTCCAAGACCTCTTCTGAAATCCTTGATTATTGTTTCTATACCCATGAATGTTTTCATGACTGTATCCTTGATGGGTATCTTGATGAATTTGAGGATTATTTTGATATCCTCGGTTAGCACCTTGGTGTGCCTAATAATTTTGTGGCACATTTTGTCTCTAATTACTTTGATTCTTGAGGTAAGTCACCTCAGTTGACAGCCTCTTCACTTGTTCTATCAAATCTTTTATTTCATCTTTCTCCTCTTGAGTTTTCATTGGTGGCACCGTGTTCTGGAGATAAACAGGCTATGTGACTTGCATCTGGGACATAGGCATCCCAGGATGGAGAAATAACTGACTTGATGGTGTTTGGACTTGATAAGATGGCTGTGGAATTGCATTTAATGCTAAAACTTGTTGATTCCATGTTGAGCCAAGCGTTGGCACTTGATTGTTTACTATGACTAGGCCAGTATATAGTGAGGGTCCAGTTGTATTCTGTCCTAAGCCTTGACTTACTTCAATAGCTTTACCATAAGCTTGATTCATGTTTCCCGGACTGGGGTGAGATGTCACGAACATTGCAATCAAAGGATCAAGTGCTGAATAGTAGCTTTCTAAAGCATCGGCAACAACATAAGGGGCACGTAACCTTGTAAGGGCCTTATGGAACCTATTGTTGAATGCATGGATGGGCTCTTGGTCCTGTCTTCTTCTACAAATTGATGATAAAGCTCTACAGGGGTGGCTAGTATACCAAACTTTCTGATTAAGGCTTCCTTCAT